>JBAMJV010005885.1:0-88475 GCA_037951105.1 Echinarachnius parma
TAATAATACAACTAATAATATATTACATTTAATATATTTACATGTACATGTACAAATGATTTACTAGAGTGGAATATGATCAATTAAAGTAAAGTGACTGCAGCCAAACCAGCACATAAAGACCACCATAATAATTATGTAGACAGAAAAGGCAGTATTTTTAGCGGGAGGTTTCTGTACTGTTTCCATTTTGTGGTTTGAAATAAAGACAACTGTGAAGCAGTGATGCCTGTGGTTAGCGGGCAAGTATGTATGGTATTGGTAGCTTATTAAATGATCAATGATGAATCTACAGCCATTTCAACTTTGAATACAAAACAACTAATTCATAAATACAATTGATATTAATTTTCCCTAAAAACCATGTTTTCAAACTGACCTGCTTTTTAAAATTTGCATTACCAAAAGAAAAATCAAAAGCACTTTTATATCGCTTTGCATTTTTCTGTGAGCGACACTATTATTCATAAATAAAATCACTGACATTTGCTTTGCTATGCATATTTCTTACATATGAGATTTTAAAAAATGTAATGCAACTATAATATTTGTTATAATTCTCAAAAGTTTATCGTTCATGAATTAATATGTAGCACAGATGTCAAGTAAGGTGCATTTAGAAGTATTCAAAAAAATCACAGGGGGGGGGGGGGGGGCATAATGGGCAAAGGCCTCTAGGCTTCTTAGAATTAAGTCCATAATTTAGCATTTTTAAAAGTTAGTCTTAATGAAAACACCTATATGGAATTATTCCACCTGTTTTTTTGGAATTCAAGAAATAACTACAACTTCTTTTTTTAAATTTTGACTTCAAGGAAACTGACAAAATGAAGATCAATTTCCTTTTAAAGAGTTTATATCAATGCAAAGTTTGATTTTCGTCTACTCTGTCTCTCATATATTGTGGGAGAGCATAGTTTGAGGAAGTCCTATCTAGGATATAAGTGTATAGTCCCACAATAGTGCATTATAAATGCTCAATGAGAATCATCGATCCCAAAATGAGAAGTTCAAAGTAAAAAATTACCGACCTGTGCTACCGAGTGGCCCATGTATATTGTGCGACTGGCTTCTAGCCGGCTTGCTCCAACACAGTAAGAACACCTTAAAGTTCCAACTTGGTATGGGGGTGCAGATAATGAAGTCGTGAAAATAGATAATTCAAATGAGGTGCATTTTTCTGACAAGGTTCAAAGTTATTATTTTTATCATCATCGCTAAAAATATGTATCCCTTTGAATATCTTGAAATGAGAAGAATTCTTTGCACACTTGGCAATGATCAAAGAACCGGATCTAATGGTGTAGTATTCTTGCCGTCACGCTTCCCAAGAAAGATACTCAGAAATTGAATTGCAAACTGGAATTTTAAATGTCCTTTTCGCATTTGCGACGTTCTCCCAGAAATCATGATCATCTGTCGAAATCGTGTGCAAAGAGGACAATTGAAGATGATCATCCAGGTTATAGCCTGTAGTGTAGTACGATGCAGAGCAGAGGTTTTGTCTCCCAAAATGTATTTGAATGGTCTTTTCATTAAGAACTCACATAATGTGCTTCACTTCTCGATCAGTACTATGCTGAAGAACCTTCCGTGCAGGTATGGATGAACATGTAACATGTTACATGTCCCATGTAACTGTAATTTCTTCACGCCCTGTCTGGAAATTCCTTTTTTTGCTCAACTGGTGTAAACAGATTTGCATATCTGAAGAAATGTTGCGATGTAAAGTTGCTCGCTGGTTCCGTCTTCAACAGACTGCAATGTCGTGTCAGATTCCGTATTCCACCAAGCCTGTGGAGAAGTATGGAATTGCAGCGCCCAGCGGTGTTAGCCTGTACAACTATTGTGTTACACGATGGGATGGGCATATCTGCAAAAAGAAATAAATAGATTTCTGTTTCAGTCCAGATTGAGCTCTATTGGATTACAAATTATAAGATAGTACAATAGATTATCATGGAAAAACGTTTATTGAGGATGACAAACCTCAACCTTGGCCATACAAACCAATCAATTTTGAAAAGAGGTTGAGGTGGGGTCCAATGCAGGAATTATTATTATTTTTTTTTACAGGGTTACTTTTTCAATCTGATATCTTATCACAAGATATTTAATATAACACCATGGTAATTTTAGGGGCTACCTACTAAATTTTGGGGGCTATTTAAAAGATTAGGCCGTAGGCGGCAATATCCTGGGGGGGGGGGGCACTTGTTCATATTATATCTACGTACAGAATCGCATTGCGTCAGTGCCTTTTTTTGGCGCGGCTACTACACTTATGCAATGTACATTGATTACGCCATCACATAACGCCATACCTGTTCTTCTGTCATGTGTAAAATACTCTGCATGTTACACATGACAAACTACATGGTACTATTGTTCTATTTAATATCGGTAGCGTCGGTCGTAACCATTAATAACCAGGTCAAAGTGCCGTCAAAGTGAATGCGCAAACACCCCTTGCAATTAATGTACACTGCATGCCACACCAAGCGAAACAAATATGCACTTGCGCATGCGATTCTGTATGTAGATATGATATGCACGAACAGTATATAGGCGAAGACGTTACTGCAACATACATGCAGTTAGAGCGCAGCATATATTTCTATTGCATAAAACACACTTGGGCAATTCCACGGTAACTGACGTTACAATACAAATTCAATGTAGGACAGTAGCCTAGGATATGTACAAATTTGTTTTCATTGACATTGTACTTAATATTGTAGTTAAGGAAATAAAGATACATGTAGTATGTACCTGCCGGCTGCTGGTTATAATTTGAGTATTTGAATGATACAGGCAAGGTATAATTACAGGTCAGTTACAGCACTACCTGACGGTTATAATTTGAGTATTTGAATGATACAGGTAAGCCTCGTAAGGTATTACTATTAACAGAATAACAGCGAAAAAATGTGACGTTAACTGACATCGCACTATTTCTGAATAGACCCTAAAACTAAAAGGCCTAAATGGCATATCGCGGACCCTGATGCCATGGCATACCATTTTTTTGTAATGAACCCTAATGGCGTATTGCACTTCTGAAATGGACAATAAATGGCGTATCGCACCTTTCCTGAAATTCATCATATTATATTCAAATTGACCCTATTTCTCTCGGTGTCTCGCACTCACACTGCAAAAACAAAATGCTTCTACAAGAATCCCAGCACTTTATCCCCACTAGTGCAGTGCAACCCGTATACAATACTACGAAAACTACCACGGCTCATATGCCAGAACCCTCGGGGAAGAAATCGCCGCCGATCACACACCGAATGAGTAGCCTACGGGGGTAAGCACGCAAAATAAACTACAGCATACACACAAAAATCGTATAAATCACTTACCCATGATTATTGTAAAATGCAATGACCGCCGTCACTTCTGGAATGGCCGTCTCATATCATATTTCACCAGAATATCACCAAATAATGGTATTTGTACGTGGAGCTCACATCTACTAGTAAATAGGTCCAGCTCGAACATTTCTGAACACAACTGCACGATCCGACTCGACCCGATCCGACGAACGATCGAGTATCTGAACGATATTACATGCATGTAATACGCTTGCATGGCTTTAGTTCAGATACTCAGTTGTCCAATTCAAATCGGCAAATCCACAGAAATGAATTTTACACCGGGCCGAGATACACATTCTGTAATTAGCCACTGAATCTGACCTATGGCCACTGAATCTGACCTATATGTGTATGTGTATCACGGCCTGATGTCAAACTACACAGAATTTTACCCACATTGTTTACGATTTTAAAAACATTTATCTACATTTACACTACAAATTTGTTTCCGCTTTCAAGACTAATAACTTGCCTAGTACATAAATATAATTTGTTTTTTTCCCTAACAACTATTACAGCGAGAAATTACACCGAACGGCAAACGAATTCCTCGCGGTGATGAACGGCAATGCCAAAAAAACATGTCAGCGAGCAGTGGGGAAATTTACCCACGTTGTTTACGATTTAAAAAACATTAATTGAAATCTCAACTACGCATTTGTATTTAGTTTCTAAGCAATTAATTTTTCTGGAGGAAAACTATTTTTTATTTTTGACGTGAAATTTCTAGCGCACGAAAAAGCAGCGAACGACGAACGACGGCATCGGTACCGAGTGGAATTCGCTCCTCCGCAACAGGACCAAAACCCTTCTCCAACTTTATATATTAAGATGTAGCTTCAGAAGGAGGAGGGGAGGAGGTCAGTCTGTATTGGGGGTAAAGTGGGGGATTGGGTGGGAATGTTCCCACGAGGGGGAGGGGGGACAGGATGTTCGAAATATTAAAGGGGTTGGTTATGTTTTGTTTTCAGCCTGAACCAAAGGGGGCAGTAAAAGGTTGGGGCCTAGAAACAATCAAGAAAATCATTACAGTGAGGAGCATCTAAGCATTTGTCCCCCTCTTGCCTCCCTTAGCTCCCGCGCAACTTGAAATGAGTATAAACCCTTCATATGGGCTTGACCTTCTTATCACGGGTCTTATGGGGGTTGCATCTGACACCACCAGCATTATCCTATTGGAATAACAATATTATAAGGGGGTCGATAGCTCGACCATTGCGCAGGACCAGCCTGTAGTTTCACGGATCTCTATGACTTATTATTTTTTTGTTTAACCCATGTGTTTATGTTCTTATACTACTTATTGTATTATTTGATATTTAATTCACTTTGTTTTTAATGTTGAAGGGCCTCTTGTCAACCAGGTTCACTTGTTTAGTGAACATGCAAGGAACTACCCTGCCAAAATATATTTCGAATACATATATAATTCAACCAACATAACCAGTTTAAATTCAGCTAGCTCCCATTTCCTTGCTTCAACCAACCGGCGAGTTTTCGTCCACATACTATGTCGGTTTCGTCAGTCCAAGCGACTTCTTCTCCTTACAGATCCTTGTATGCTGCACTGAGATCACCATGATCGCTGGAACGAACATTTTGGATAATGTGTATTCAGACCCTTCATTCTAATATATTGGCATCGATGAGTTGGCGATCTTGGGCTGGGTCGGCTGCGAGCCCATCACCCCCTTGGTGTAGTCTATTGATCCCGTCTTGAAGACACGAGACCTTTCACTGCAGACTTAACCCTTCAAATATCAGGCATATCGCGACTTAATTCCAATAATTAAAGGAATCTAGTAACATTGTCCAAATCCTCAAAATCCACTTGGAATTCTAGCGGTTTCCTCATACATTGTTCCCTCATACATTAACAATAGGGTGTTTTCGCTCAGCGACGTACGGGACTTTCAGCGACGCAGGAACGATCTATTGGTACGTCCGCCGCGCTAAAACAACTCTCGTTTACAAGCAGTTTCGCTAATTCGGTGAACGTGGACGTAGACTCGAATCGTTTCAGCTGGCAGCGCACTACACTTGCGAGCGATTGTGATGAATGTTTACCTCGCTACAAGCGCGCTGATTGGTTGTTGCCTGATCGGGCGGTCGCATAATGACGGCCGTAATTTTGACCAAATCCCGTCGGTGATTTCAACCCAAGAACGGTCTGCCCGCTGTTACTATAGGAAGCTCTCGATTTTGCACACGAACCGTATGATTCTCTGTCCGCGTTGAGGTTGCGAAAACAGCCTAATAGTAGCGTGTGACAGGTTTCGGTATTTCGAATTTCCCTTTTGTTAAAAAAGATTCAAGTGTTCAGATTTTAAACTATCCACTGGATAGTCATAACCGTGTACAAAGACAGTGCAATGAGTTAATGAATATCACGTTGCATTTGTGATCATTACTCGGCCATATAACGTCCATTTAACTTGAACTTTGCAAACATTTCCCAGTGAATTCACATATCATATATCACCAAAATATTGTATCAACCATTCATCACTTTTTGCACATGTCAACAAAGTTACTAGATCCCTTTAAGCTGTGTGCATTGCATACAATACGTTTGTGTTACAGTAGGTATTGCGAGGGTTAACCAGTGGCCGCCTTTATGAATACATGTAAAGCAATGCTCCTAGATTTGAGTCATATTTCGCCGGTTACTTAAGGCTAGGTTTACACCCATTTGGTTCACTCCGATTCGGTCCACTTGCAGAATCGTAAATAAGGGGATTAGGAATTTTATTGTTAGGCAAGTAGTTTGTGATTAATGCTTGGGTTAGGGTTAGGGTTTAGAATCAAGTTCTGAGTTCAAGTTGAACTGGAAGTTTTAGACATCATGTAGTAGACCAAAGTGATATAGTAGAGGCTTTTCGCAACCTCAATGCGGACGTAGAATTTTGCGGGTCGTGTGCAAAATCGCCAAGAAACAGCGACCCGATCGTTCTTGGGTTGAAATCACCGACCGTTCTTGGGCAAAATTACGTCCGTGTTATGCGACCGCCCGATCAGGCAACAACCAATCAGCGCGCTCGCCGCTCGTAGCGAGGTCGAACGTTAATCACAATCGCTCGCACGTGTGTAGGTGTGCTGCCAGCTGAAACGATTCGAGTCTACGTCCGCGTTCACCGAATTGAGAAACTGCTTGTAAGCGAGAGTTGTTTGAGCGCGGCGGACGTACCAATAGATCGTTCCTGCGTCGCTGAAAGCCGCGTACGTCGCTGAGCGAAAACACTCTACTGATCAAACGGGTGCAGATCAAGTGAAAATTACACCAATCTAACAGGTACCCGTAAGAAATGTGATGTGAACATGATTGCGTTCACTGCGATTATGTGATCAATTTTAGAACGAAGTCATGCTTTTAATGGAACAGGTATTAGAGATAAATGGGTTAGCAGAGCGATGTCTCTCACCATTTGTGAGAATGACCAAAAAGGTTAGGTATTAAATGGAGCTAGTATATCATTTGACTGCTGTTAAAAAAAGGGGAGGTGGGGACAGAAATGGGAATTTCAAATTGGTAAAGCTGTTTTACAGTTAAACAAAAAAAATTGTCAGTATTTTTTCAGTAAAGGCTCATTTTCAGACCAATAGTTTCCAGTCCCTAAAACATTAATGTCAATTTGGGTAAAACTCTAATTGTATACGTATATGAATAAGTGCTATTACAATTATTTCATATTTGTAATCATAATTTAAACATATACACGTTGAATAATTGTACAATTTGTTTTTATTTTGTAAATCGAATAAATCTGGCATCTTCTGATTGTCGCAGAATGCAAAGGTATGTATGCCATGAGCTATGACTGTTTGAGACATTTCGATATAAATTGTGTTAGTATAAGTTATTGTATATATAGGTTTTCCCGCTCAATTTCGCGATTGTGTCAATCGAATTGATAATAGGAGCAAACGAATTCGCGCGATTTGCGATCGCCGTACCAAAGCATTATTCGAATTCGTTAATAGGCATTCAAAATCACGCCCGGAGCAAACGAATTCGCACAAAGCGCATACCATTTCGTCAATGGTCGTTCAAATTGACACGTAGTATACGTAGACGTCTCTTCGGTCAATCGAATTCGTGAAAGGGCAGCCAATTTTCAAATTACTGCTTTCGATTTAAGAAATGTAAAGATAGATCAGCAATAAATTGGCTAAAAGCAGTGGCGTTTGTATTCAGGTAAACTTAATTCATATTCAGACAAAGCATGTTATATTTGGGAAAAATCAAGTCATAAATTATTCGTGAAATTTATAAAAGGAATATAATTTTGATAAAGGTAAATTTTGCTTGTAAGGTGAGAATGAGAAAATGGAATTCGGGGAAAAGGACCCTGGCCATCTGGAAATATATAAAATAAAATGCTTATAAGCTTCATGTATATCTTTGTTTTCTATAAAGATTCCCCTTTGGCTTATGATGTATTGTTTGTCAACTTATTAGGGGTGGGGAGGGGTGATTGTGCCTCCTATATAGCTCCGTGCTAAAGCGTATATCAATGTTCATTAAAGCTAAATGGGGATGTAGATGACATTACAATTGGAAAATCTTGATGATAACAAAATACATGTAAATACATCATTTTGTAAAAATGTTCAAACGTAACAAACCGCACAATGTCCTTTCCAGGGCAAAAGTAAAACATTATTGTTCCCAGTTTCGTGTGTCATATCATAATTATATATATATTCAGACAATTAAAACAGGACGAAGACTTGTATGTATATTTACGGACGACTGAGAAATGCATACATATGTCTCCCATGAAAGTCCAAGGCCCCGAAAGTACCCCCCCCCCTCCCCCCCCCCCCCCCTCCCCTACATATACACAAATGTACATACATGTACATTGCATCCGCGTTATCTAAAACGAATGACGAAATTTTACAATTGTTTGCCCCGAAATGAAATCGAATGCTCCAAACGTGCTCATCAGGCATGACCGGCCATGCCGCGTTAAATTGTATGAACCAAGTTTACATTTGGCTGCACATTCGCGAAATCGATTGTCCATAAATGAACTTCTGTGTCTATTCGCGAAATCGTATGCGTATGCATGAATTCGCTTGCACTTATTCGGAATTAGAAAAACCGATACCAACGATACTGCGGCAACGCGCGAATTCGAATGCCCCTAAATGAATTCGATTGAGAAAAGTGCAAAATTGAGCGGGAAAACCTATATTACCGAAACAGAAATAGTTCAACTGGTTCTGGACACACAATCATAACGCTGCACAGTAATTGGTTAAATATTAACACGTAGCACAAACGTTTCAATTATTAATTTGTATTTCATTATGTAATACAAATCAGACAATTGATTAAACCTTGACAGTGATTGTCAAGGTTGTCAACGTTTAAATTATTAAAGGGAACTAGTATTCTTTGTTGAAATGTGCCAACAATGTTGATTGGTTGATTACATGTATATCGCTATGTCCGCTGGGTATTGTGTTAAAAGTTCAAGTAAAATGGACGTTATATGGCCGAGTAATGAGCAAAAAAGCAAAGTGATATTCACTAACGCATTGCACTGTCGTTGTACACGGTTACGACTATAGTTTTACATCTGAACACTTCAATCGTAAATATGTTTTTCACCGAAGATAAATTTGAAAAACCGAAACCTGTCCCATGCTTCTATTGTCGATACGAAAAACAACATCATTATGAGGGAACCGCTAAAATTCCAATTGGATTTTGAGGATTTGGGTAAAGGTACTAAATCCCTTTAATTTGTGTTCATTTTATTAAAATAATAACTAAACGATTGGTTAAACCTTGACACTCAGCACGAACGTTTCAATAATTCATTTTGATTCCGAATCTATTTCCCGGTTGGCATATACAATAATAAATTTAATAAAGCATGAGATACAAAGACATTATTTTGAGTGACGTTCCATTCCGAGAATCGAGGGGCCTGCCAGCCATACGCTTCGAGCACCTATTATCGGCAATGATTGTAACCCTGTCAAACATAATCAAATAAGTGTATACCAATTTCGATACCCGCTAGAAATGATTCTCCCGCCCAATGTATTAGAAGGCTATTAAAAATTGATATTTCCACCTACTGCTCTAAATGTAATCGAATGAAAAGACAAGGCTTCATTAAGCATTTTACATGTACTTTCGTCCAAACTACGCACATTAGAATTATTTAAGTTTATTGTGCTTCCCTTAGGCCCATTTACTTGTTTAATTTTGAAAGCCCCATAGAGTTAACCTATTCACAACGAGTATTTGGTGTAGGATCATCAACCCCACGAAATATGCAATAACTGTATGCAATGTTTTAATTCATAATTCCATATAAACAATCATTTAACCATTATGGATTAATAATGTGTTGCTTATTTTGATTCGGCTCCTCATGATACACATCATAAGTATAGATAAAATGCAATATCTTATTCCGTCCATGAGTTTAGTAATAGGGGTACGAGGTCATTGATTGCGCAATTAATCTAGACATATATCACCTTACTGAGGCAGATAGAAAAATATTGAAATGAAATTAAATTTCTTTACTAATAAACAATATAACCATTTACAAATATAACATAAATCATAAGTACAATTTATATAATATTATTGTGGGTAACAAGGACCAGTAATATCAAAGCCTGCTATATAATACTCGAGACCAGTCCTTTCAGAATTATCACAACAAAATTTAAAATATATATTTTTTTAAAATTTACAACGCATTTAAAATATGTACAGGTGTGATTATATAGCGAGATATAGACACAAAGGGAGAGGGGGTATAGAGAATGGGGCGACATAATAATTGTTGGCATTTCTTTATCTGAAAAGAAATGTGATCATGTCGATAAACAAAAAACCATGGTAACGTTTTGCATATTAATAGAAATTTAAGAACAGTTGCGTCTTCTTGAAATATGGGTAGGGGTATAGAGGCAGGCAGAAAGTAGGGATACGTAAACGGGTACAGACTATATATAAAATGGGTGATCACGCCCCTATAAATTGGATTACATGTGGTGACAGATGGCAGTAGATCACGAGCAAAAGGAAATCGACATCCAATATCCAGGCTACGCCAAAGGATTCACAACGTCCCCCTTTCTTCTTTTTCTTTTCTTCTTCTTGTTTGTGGTGAAGACCTATAAAATTGCCCACGCCTCATGAAAAATGCATATTACTAGCGGGCCTAGCAAACATGGTATAAACTAGATTTACTACAATAACGCCGACCCGGAGATCGATTTAGAAAAGAGTTGAACAATTGAAACGTCGGTGCTGAGTGTCAAGATTTAAAGAAACAAAATAGTATGACCCCTTTTGTTCATGTCGCCGCAATGTTTGTGACGTCATTTCACCATTCGTTAGTATACAAATGGCCACAGGCTTGAGTGGATCGGTAAGAATTGGATGCACGAGTTTAACTTTGGAATGGTTTAAACCCACGAGCGCAGCGAGTGGGTTTTAGAACATTTCCAAAGTTAAAGGGGTAGTTTAGTTTTGGTAGAGAGGGCGCTGCACATCACAATTTTGTTGTGAGGTAATGAAAAACTGAGTGTCGAATTTGAGAGAACATGCAATTTTAATGGCAGAATAAACTTTATTTGGTCAAAATCGACCCAGAAACGGCTGAAATATCAATAAATATATCTGATCTTATAATTATTTGGGGCCCAAATAATTAGATGATTTTTAGAAAAAAATTTAAAAATGCTTGCACTTTTTCAAAAATGTTCAAAAGCGTTTTTTAAATAGTTGTTGATGATCTCGCTATTTAATCATTATATCAATAAAACATCACATGCATAACTTTGTATGAAAAATGGTTGAAACCAATGCCTTTTTAAAAAGCGCCCTCTTGTGTTTTAATGGCTCTTTTTGAATGATAACAGGCTTTTTACTTAGTCGTTTGTAATGTTGTATACCTTTCGAGCATGGTGGAGTTATAACTATTAGTTTATAATGTTACTGTGCAGGTTTTGGCTACTAAAGTTCAGCCTTACCAAAACTAAACTACCCCTTTAAAAGAGTGCAGACAATTCTTACCGATCCACGAAATATGCCTGTGCAGCATTTGTTTTATAAAATGGGCGCAAAAAATGCGAAAATCAAACTAAAGTGAGCCATGCAACAGTAAAATGCATAAGTAAAATGCATCAATAAAAACTTGTACACGCTAATTGACCAATCAGAATGCAGGGATTCTTCTACCCATTTAATAATATTTATAAGCGTGTTTACACATTTAGCTTCTATTATTTAGTTTTAGAATGATTACAATTGAATTTAAAGACATTTCGCACGTTAATATACATAAAGGATACAAATAAATAACAAATTGGTAAATCAATGACTTGTAGTTATGAAAAGATGAACTTTAACAATGAAATTGATACATCAGCAGTCACAAGTCTGTACGCACGATAAAAATCAATCAGCACATGAAAAACTGCTGCGCAGTGATCTAAGCGTGTAATCACGAACACGTAGCGGGACCATATGTTTTGGACAGTTGGTGCATATCAACGGAGCTGACATTGTTGTATGGAACTGTTGGCTAATTTTCTGCATATTTTAACGATTAACATTGTCAAAATCCTCAAACTTACTTGGAACTCTAGCGGTTCTTATATACTTATATACTACCTCATTATATTCAATATCCATTTCGTTTAAACGATATGTATAATTGAAGTGTTAAAGTTTATAATAGTTTATAAGTGTGGTACAAAGTCGGTACAATGAGATAGGCAATGTCACTTTGCATTTGCGCTAATATTTTGGCCAAATAACATCCATTTAACATGAAATGTTCAAACATTGGCTTAGTGTACATATCGAATCACAACAATACACATTTCATTAACCAGTCACCACTTTTTGCACTCGTCAACAGAGTATCTAGATCCCTTTGAGATGTTACCATCTTAATCTGCATACTATGTTAAATTATCTAGGCATTTTAGTTGATCCGTGGGTCCACGATTGGTCTAAGACTGGATTCAGAGATCAAGTAAAGTCTAGAGCTAATGGTATTGCAACCATTCATATAAAGCCCTCCGCACACAGAGCCGACTCGACCCGATCCCACTGGTTTTCAGTCAGGCTAGAGTCCGTTTTGCAGAGTCGTAGACGATTCAACATGTTGAATCGGCCTAGAATGATCTCCGACTGGCTCTTGACCGGCAAAACAGGAGTCCTGAGGCAACGTATACTGAGCAGAACCGACTGAAAACCATTCGGATCGGGGTCGAGTCGGCTCTGTGTGCGGAGGGCTTTACATAACCTCGTACACGTCCCCAATATTCAAGCTTTCTATTGTTTTGTTTTTATCCCATTCCATTGTTTTTTACATTGTTATTTGCTGTTACATATTCAGTAGACGAACGAAAGGGAAATAACTAGGACATCGCAAAAATGAAAACAAAACAAGCGCATTGTAATTAGTATAAGTTTATCATATGAGTTTTTGGAACAAAGACTCGAGGCGAGTCCGAATCTAGAAGTAATTAGCCTGTTTTCCCCATTTAAAATACTGTTTTTTCTGCCCACGGAAGATGATTAAAATCAAATAAGGAATCGCCAACACCTGAGGCAGCTAGACCTGGCTTCCGTTTTCAAAATTAATGATCTTGGAATGAATAACATTTCGTTCTTTTTTGTCATATAATTGCTAGAAATTAAGTATTTTGTTTGGGGGCGATGTTCACTATTTGTACATGGTTACCTTATGAGGTCTTTGAACCGGTATTTGTCCGTGTAAACGTGTGCTAATGTATTCGACGTATGGCTTGAAAGTTAATTCCTAAAAGTAAGGGCATTACTGATTAAATTGGTCCGTCAATGATGCTAAATTATTGATCCTATCATGAAATATGGCATACATGAAGCTAGGAGGGCATTCCAACCAATTGTACTGCGCATGCGTTGCGCCGGTAAACCCGTGGCAAAGTCACATAGCAAAGATGTGGCATCGTGTGCGCATGCGCAGTGAGTCACTCAGCGACCGTAATTTTGTGGAAGTTCAAATTGCTAACAATAACATTTTCCACCAGCGAATTGAAATCTAATTGCCCTTCAATTACGAAAATGAATTTGAACTACTCAGACCCCGTTTACAGTGCAGGGCCGGGCCGAGACGCGTCTCGGCCCTGCTTAAATTGCGGTACGATCGGCCCCCCAATTTTGGTGCGTTTACAGTGGCGGGGCCTGGCCGCCCTTTCAATATATTGTCGTAGTGGCGCTCTGCATGTAAACAAACACAGTAAACAAAACCATTATTTTGGAGGCACGCCGGGGTCACAGAACAAAGGCGCGTTATTTGCAATGAATTGTTTTCCAATTTGGTACCGCATTTGGCCCTGCGTGCGTTTACAGTGAGAGAAAAGCGGGGCCGAGACGCGTCTCGGCCGCGGCCGAGACTACCTCCAGAGCAGGGCCAAATGCGCGGCCACTTTTGGCCCCGCATTTGGCCTTTTGAGCGTTTACAGTGAAGAAAAGGCCGGGGCCGAGACGCGTCTGTGTACCTGTCAATCAAACAAGGAGAGCTCTAGTGTTACACTGCATGCACTGCACTCGAAGGGATTAGCGCGCGGTTTATCGGCGGTAAGTGCATGTAAGGTCAAGTAAGCTCCGCCTCCCAAATCGTGTTTTGGAGGTCAGGCCGTTCACACGAGAGATTCGCACCGTGATTTGAGTGAATCGTGATTAGAAAACACCTCCGTCATGATTAGAGTTATGCGATTCGTGATTCTAGTTTGCTTTCACACGGACACAAAATACCGTGATTGGAGTGAAAAATGATTCCAATCGTGATTGCAATCACGATCTGGCCCGTGTGTGAAAGGGCTCTTAGTAACACACAAGATCTCAACTTCTTCCTAGACTTGAGATCAAAGGTCGACTCTGCACGTGTGTCTATTTGTTATACGTAATAATCGCGGTATGACTATACATTATTCAACATCCCTAATTTATAATGTATCTAGTGTTAACACTCTCCCGCTCCAATATTATTATTCATTAATGCTACTTCGGGAAACGTGTCAATGATAGGGGCCATGTGAACTTGAACTCCATAACATGATGTGAACT
The DNA here is from genome assembly GCA_037951105.1 of Echinarachnius parma. NCBI lineage: Eukaryota > Metazoa > Echinodermata > Echinoidea > Clypeasteroida > Echinarachniidae > Echinarachnius > Echinarachnius parma. Next base: position 14,488 of record JBAMJV010005885.1, read on the forward strand.
GAAAGAAAAACAATAACAACAATGCAAAAGCACCTGGGGCCAATTGACCGCTTCTGTAATGTATGCAAATAATATGCGTATGACGTAAGACTCCCCGTTGGCAAGCTTAACAATAGTAACTAGGTCCGGCAAGCTCCGGCAAACTTAGCTTGCCGGACCTAGTTACTATTGTTAAGCTTGCCAACGGGGAGTCTTACGTCATACGCATATTATTTGCATACATTACAGAAGCGGTCTATTGGCCCCAGGTGCTTTTGCATTGTCGTTATTGTTTTTCTTTCAGTTCACATCGTGTTATGGAGTTCAAGTTCAACATGGCCCCTATCATTGACACGTTTCCCGAAGTAGCATTAATGAATAATAATATTGGAGCGGGAGAGTGTTAACATTAGATACATTATGAATTAGGATGTTGAATAATGTATAGTCATACCGCGATTATTACGTATAACAAATAGACACACGTGCAGAGTCTACCTTGATCTCAAGTCTAGGAAGAAGTTGAGATCTTGTGTGTTACTAAGAGCCCTTTCACACACGGGCCAGATCGTGATTGCAATCACGATTGGAATCATTTTTCACTCCAATCACGGTATTTTGTGTCCGTGTGAAAGCAAACTAGAATCACGAATCGCATAACTCTAATCATGACGGAGGTGTTTTCTAATCACGATTCACTCAAATCACGGTGCGAATCTCTCGTGTGAACGGCCTGACCCTCCAAAACACGATTTGGGAGGCGGAGCTTACTTGACCTTACATGCACTTACCGCCGATAAACCGCGCGCTAATCGCTTCGAGTGCAGTGCATGCAGTGTAACACTAGAGCTCTCCTTGTTTGATTGACAGGTATACAGAAACATGTTTCCAAAATCGCGATTCTAATCACGGTCTGCGCGAAGTCTTTTTCCTCGTGTGAAAGGTCGGCAACAGAATCACCGTGATTGTAAACATGATAACAATCATGGTTGCAATCACGATTTTGCCCGTGTGAAAGGGCTCTAAGACCACGAACTCGGTCACACCGGGGAAGACATAGATCAGCACATGAAGTCTAATTTACCGGTCCTGAGATGAAATGCAAGTATTTTGTTTCTTGTTTTTACCTGCCGCGATACTAAAGTTGGCAACATGTGGCACTTTGATCTGTACTAGTTTTGACAAGACACAGGTCTGGACTTCCCACTGGTCTCCTAAATAAATTAAAGAGCACCATGCATGTGGATGCCATTTTGAACTATGGATAGTTATTTATTCTATTTGCATATTGAAACTGATCCAGTGTGTATTTCGTTCGCAATAATAATTATGGCACCGCGCATCGGACTGACGAAGCCGAACTACCTTTAAGATGACGATGGTGATCTTCCGTGTGGCCGTGCAGTCGTGATAAAAGAAACTCAACCATTAAGACGCTGAATGAAGATCGACAACACACAAAAGCTAAGCATTGAGCGTAGCTCGTTTGACTGCACCGGGAGTCCGGAAGTATATCGACTTCCCTCTGCCTCTAATGATCTAGGCTATATGTATGTGGCCAATTTGTAATAGGGGGTTGTGAGAGAAGTAAATGAGTGGGCACAAAAATAAAAACCACATAAGGATTCAAGAAGAATAAAATAGAAATAGCAAATCGAGAGACGCATGTGCATCTGATAAATAAATTTAGGCGACGATGATGTGGCTGCGCAGTCAGGATGACGGAAATGCAACGAAAAACAAGACGCTGTATGGAGTCGGAAACAGCAGAAATGCATGCGCTGAGCGTAGTTCGTTTGACTGCACCAAATTGTCCGGAGGTGTATTGATCAGACTTTGCCTCGAATGGCCAGGGCTAGTCCGGTCATTGTATACACAACAAGTAAGAGAAGTGTATGATTTGACACAAATTGAAACCACGTAAGGATTCAAGAAGAATAAAATAGAAATAGCAAATTGAGAGATGTGTTTGCATCTCGCTTGAGAAATTAAGGTTGACGATGGGGAACTATGATGTGACTGCGCTTTATTTAAAAGGATGACGGAAATGCAACGAAAGAGCAAGACGCCGAATGGAGATGGAACAGCAGAAAGCTATCGGGCATTGAACATAGCACGTTCGACTGCACCGGAAGTCCGGAAATATATCGATTCTCCTTTGCCTCTAATGATAAAAGCCAAAACTGTGGCCGATATGTACAAGTACATCACGGGTAGGGATCATTCGTCATGTTCTCATTCAAGAGAAAAAAGAGAATAATTGGCGTGGCCCCTTCCTCTCAATCAGTATATAAGCCTATGCCCACGCCATACGCCATGGGGGCACACTTGCTGTAAAAAAATAATCGATCAACTGTTGACATAAACGGAGCAAATGTCAAAACCCAATTATATGTAATATGTCGAACACGTGACGAGACACATAAACTTCCGCTCGCGTTGTCAGCTGCAGGAAGGTGTTCCGAAATCGGTCGCATCAACCATGAAAAGGGATACTCGGTCGTCTTACATGAATTATATCGATCATCTCGAACTTTCTCCATATGTATGTCAAACGCGTATGAGACCGTTGCATCATATAATAACTAGACAGGTATGATGATGTCACAAAAGTCATTTTGCTTCTGGAGGGTTTTTTTTAGGGTGGAGCTTAGCAGGTAGAATAAAAGTAATAGAAAAAATAATATAACAAATATTACAAAAATATACATCAAAAAGTCAAAAGATATGTGATGTATTCATTATTACAGATCAACAAAAGTCAACATGCATTTGTAATTTAGTCATCCTTTAAAGGATGCTGCTTGTAGCAGCGTTTTGCACTCTTAATATTGCAAAGTTGAACCTTTTTTTTCAATAGGGTGTATATCGGGAACAGCATTTTACACCGTTATTATACCTTTACCTCTTTAATAGTGTGTATAGGGTAGGTGAAGAGAGTAAAAACCCCGACTCATTTATAGACTGAAACCGAACTTCTTACACCCACTTTGATTCATAAGCTTTAAAGGGATATTAAAGTTGTGGTTGAGAGGGCGCGTCAAGAAATAATTTCTTTGTGTTGACATGCAAAACTAGTATAGTAGTAATATTTGCAAAAAGCACATGATTTGAATACAACATAAACTATGTTTGATCAAAAACGTACGGTTAAAACACAGCTGAAATGTCCATGAGTAAGTCCAGTTAGAATAAGTGTGGGGCCCATATTTGATTCGATAATTTGAGATAACGCCTACACATTGGATACAAATATACCAAAGTGGCTCTCTTAAATGTTAACCCCCCCCCCCCCCCCCCCCCAAACATGTTTTAATTTGTTATACAATATTGTTGAGACTGCCATGTGTCTAAATTGCGCCTTTGTGCGTTAGCGGTTGTTATTTGAATGAACACAAACTTCTAACGTAGCCGTTTCCCTACCGTTCGAGCACAATTGAATTATATCATTATAGCTATTAGTTTTCAATGATAATGTTCAAGTTACTAATTTTCAGTATTTTCAGAACTGTACTATCCCTTTACACCCCACTTAAGGTCTCAAGCAGATGGTAAGAGCAACCTTAACTCAGAGAGAAAGGAAGCCGCCATATTATTCCCTCCGGTATATAGCACTTGGCATTCAAAGTTCTGTACATGAACTGCAGAGGTGCTAATGTCTTTCCATTATTAAACATAGCCTACACTTGAAATATAAATGTGTCATTTGTTATGCCCCTTGTTATACCTCTTTCCGCCACCACCTTCAATGCAGCAACACTACTTATCGAAGCTGCGCTGCGGGGTATGGTTTTTAACACATTGTCTACGGGAGCGTGATGGGTCGTTTATTAATTAATGGGGATTGCAGAAACTTGTAGGGAACTGGTTTATAAGAAGTTCATGTGGAGTAACTTGTCAATGCTTGAAGAAGAATTTAATTAACACATAAATTGCCTCAACAAATTCAGTTTTTAACGGAAACCATGATGAGTTGATGAATTAGGACAACTGTCCTAAGTGTACGTAATTCAGTCGTAGTCACATGACAGTCACGTGACATTTAGGACGTCCTAAAGATAGGACCCTTTCTTGCAACAAGCCCCTGGCCCCCTTCTGTAACTTTCGCTACATTTAGTAGACGTGTGGCCTAGGGCTAATGAAACGGAGATAGGCGCCGCCTTATGTGCCAACATTGGTACGGGAAAGACTTTAACTTTAACTATACAAGAAGGACTAATAGTGCACACACGGAATTAGTTTGTACTTATACACGTGGCAAACGCTACGCTCGAATATACATTATATCGATGCTAACCATCGTATCAAATCAAATCATTTCAAAACTGTTTGACACAAATCATCACTGGCGCATATTCTAAAGATGTTTCTCTTTTTTTAAGAGAGGGATGGGTTCGTGATGTTATCATTCATCTCCCCGTAACACAACTATATGGAATTTAAACAGATCTACGCCAGTGCAAAATAATGTGACTCGTTTCAGGCAAATCACGATCATTCTATAAACCAAATTAAATGTACTTAAATGCACATGGAATGTAAACAAACCAAAACACTCACGAACTCACTTTCTCCGAAAATGTCATCACTCGAGCGTTTCTTCAAAAGGCAGAGTACTAACAAACACTTTATCTGGAAACAGTTCTCCAAATACTCCAGAGTATGTCTTTAAAGTTACATAACAGTTTTTTTCGAAACTCCATTAACAAAAACTTTAACAATTGTGAAATTCGCTTATAAATCCGCGACAACATGAAATGAAAAAAAATATATTAATCCATCTGTGAATCAAAGTTGACCCCAAAAAGCATTGAAATTTATTTGTCAGCAATCAAATGATTAGATAAGTTATCAATCTGTTCGTACGATAAAATCAATTCCCACGTGGAAAGCAAGTGGAAAGCACGTGGGAAGCACGTGGAAAGTTGAGGCGCAGTGATCCAAGCGTGTACTCACGATAACGTCGCGGTGCCGAGGCGGATGTGCAGACTTCCGAACGTTAGTACGATGTCATTGGCGCGGACATTTTCCCATTGAAATTGCCGCCCATTTATCCGCATTCAACAGTTGAGAGTTTGAGAATATTTTAACAATATTACTAAAAAAAAAAAAAAATGGGATGGGCTCATATAAGTGAATGCGCTTTGTTGTTTGTTGCTTTAATTTTCCAAATGCGTCTATTTAGCTTTAAGACCCACCTTCGCTTTTCAATGGATGTTGTTAACAATCACATGGCCGATATCTGCCGGCGAGTGACGGATGAACTCCATTCTTAGTGAAGTGGCGCGTGACCCTTATTTTCAATACCGTTCACAGAGTTAAGTGCCTCAATTTTCGCCGAAAGGTGCCACTGTTTCGATCGTGACCGGGTTTTTCCTAGAGGGGGTAAATAAATAGTCGTTACAAAAACACGTGTCGTGTTTCTAGAACACAGTGCTAGAGTCGTACGGGGGATTCCGGTACCGTAGGTTAAGGGGTAGTGAGTTGGTGGGGGAGAGGGGGAGGGGCATTAGGGTCCTACGCAAATATCTTTGCCTTTAGTTCCAATATAGGGACTACAGTGGCGTAGCGAGGGGGAATGGGGGGGGGGGCACGTCCACCCCCATCCTCATATAAGGCCAGGAATTGTTGTTGCACTTGAATGATATGTTTGCTTTTATGCTTGTTATCCGGTAATTTTTATTTTGGGGTCTTGAAAAGCTAAAAGTGATCAGAACAAAATTCATGGGGCTCCGCCCACTGGACCCTACGCAAAGCAGCTCGCACTTACACGCTCGCAAGTTGAAGCCCCCTTTACATAATTCATACGCCACTTGGAAGAACTTAATTAATGAAAGCATACATCCATAATTATGTTTAGCCCACCCTGTCACCCACTGTAGATGAATTGGGCATTAAAGGGATCTAGTAACTTTGTCAAAATTCTTAAAATCCATTTGGAATTATAGCGGTTCCCTCATACCTTGTTGTATTCGTATTAAACCTAAATGCTCGTTTTGGGAACATTATCGGAAATAACTTGATTGGCCAAAATAATTGATTAGTATAGAAATAGCATAAAAAGTGGCTTGCGTGGAAAAATCCGAACCTTAGTATCGTTAAATGCAGAAATATCAGTTAAAACGTTTATGAAAGCCGCTGACATTGAGTCTAAATTCATCGTCAGTTTGACCCGTCTACGCTGGCCACATCTATACGCTCGTTCGTGCGATACACACGTGCGCCGCATTTGCCATAGGATTATCACGCAGCGCACGAGGGTTTTCAATTCACGGCGATTTCAATTTACAGTAGATGAGTTTTATTATTTACCAAATATATCAATAGTAGGCGGTTTCCAGGCCAATTTGTTATCATCCCGTATTAGTAAAAACATATTCTTTCACATGATTGGTAATAAGAGCGTCAATTTCATTTTTTCCCAAAACTGGTATTGGGCTCTAGATGGGACAGGTTTCGTTTTTTCGAATTTCCCTTTTGTTAAAAATATATTTACGAAGTGTTCAGACGATAACTATCCACTGGATAGTCGTAACCGTGTACAGAGTCAGTACACTGGGTAAGTGAATATCACTTTGCATTTTTGCTCATTACTCGGCCATATAACGTCCATTTAACTTAACATGTTCACACAACACCCAGTGGACATATCAGGTAAAAACAATATACATTGGGTGATTTCAAGTATGGTGTTGGGGTTAGTGTTAGTGTTGAGGGTGAAAAACTGCCTCTAATCTGAGCTAAACACCAGCTTCCAGATTAAGCCTTTGGTCACGAACTTTTTAATCGTGATGACCTTGAGTAGTAATCGATCAGTATCGCTAGTGTTTGTCAACACCAGAGACAAAATCACGCGAACACCCTTAAAATGGTAACGAAAACGCTTACATGGTTACGAATTAGAGAGCAAGCCGTAATGAAGATTTACCACATACATGTATTGAATACTATAATTTAAAAAAAACATTCAAACCATTCACTTGGTCGATACGATTTTAGTGAATATTCCCTATTTTTAGTGAAATTTGTAACTAAACTCGCAAGAAATGTGCGTGACTCTCTTCTAAAAATTGAATGCCCGTCGCGCACTGAGACATATGGCTAGCGTTAACGGTTTGCATAGCCGAAGATGTAGGCATAAATCCCGGTGACAGCTAGCACGGTAGCAAGTTCCGAGTAACTACCAATAGTATGTAACATGATATACTTTATTAAAATCGGTCACGTGATCACTAGGTGCTTGGTGGCCGAGTGGGTTAAGACCTGTCGCACGTGTATCACTTAACCAGATAAATCATAGAAGTGGGTTCGAGTCCCCGGTGTGGTTATTTTTTTTATTATTATTTTTTTTTTTAGCCATTATTCACAACAAATTTACTACAGTTTTTAACTCAATTATAAGTTCACTGTAATAAAATGTCAAAGATGTACAGACAATTCCCAGTGCTTAGTGACTTTTTTCGGGGGAGGGGGGGGGGGGGGGGGGTGGCGGGTGTATAATTAGACAAGAAATACATAAAATAATTAATGTTAACAACAATATAAACATAAGGAAGAACCTGGCTATTCAAATTTTGCTTTGTTGTATTATTATTCCAAATGGTCTAAAGAATTTATGTAGTGAAAACTAATGTTTGATTATAAAATAATGAAAATATGAATTGTATGACCTTATTTCTTTAAATTACTATAGATATTCAAATCAATACATTAATTAAAAAAATAAGATTTGCATTGCGTTTCATAATCTTCACTTAAGTAAAACTTCAAAAATTATCTAGGTTGACACCCTTTTTACATGCTCAGACAAACAAAAACACCACCATTTCAGTTCAGAATTGTGATTTTAATGCCCACCTAGCAACAGTAACACTAACACCAGCTCGATCTGTACTTGAAATGACTTTCATTTCGATCCCTATGGAAGTTGTTATCTCTATGGAGTTTTGCGTATACATGCTCAACACTAACACTATCGGGCAGATTAGCAGACGACGCTAAACACCAGCAACCACGTGCCACTGCCGGAAATACGAGGTCAAACCTCTAACACCAACTCATTTCAAGTACGGTGTTAAGGCTGCAGTTAGTGTTTAATAAACACTAACACTAGCTCAACACCATCTCTGATATTATATTGCCATATCAATAAACACCGCCAGTCGGAAACGGAAGTTTGTACAACGGTGAAATCAGAGGTCATCACGTTAACACCATCCTAACACTAAGTCATTTCAAGTATGGTGTTTAAGCCCGATTTAGTGTTTAATAAACACTAACACCAGATTTAAACACCATACTTGAAATCACCCATTGTATCAACCATTATTCACGTTTTGCGCATGTCAACAAAGTTACTAGATCCCTTTAAGCTTCGCATTTCCAAAGAACTTGGTTAAGTGATAATTTGATTTGACCTCATGGGAAATCCCCCGTCCATTTCCCCCCGGGCATTTGACGTAACCCTGAATCTGCGAATGAATTGAACAAGTTGAACACGAACTAATGACATCAATGAAAGAATATAGCAAATATGGCGAGATTGGCGGGTTCAAACTGAATCTGAGTCACTCGTGTATCCCAGTATGACTACTTTGACCGGAAAGTTCTTCGATAAATATTCGAATGAAATTGATTGACAATGAACATGACGAATGATACGAATTATATAGTGTCCGCCCACATATCATATGAATACTATTCAACGGTGATTTATTTTTCTGGACTCAATAAGTAGCCTACCCATTAACTTACTTAATTAACCTACATGCTCATACCCCTTCTGGCAAATTGCATCTACAAGTTTGTTTCCCCATCAAATGTCAAACCATGGCCATTTTATAGCATGAGCAGTGAACTTCAATTTTGCCTTAAACGTCCATCGTGATGTTAATGTAATTGTTCGTCCTTTAGCGCTAATTGCTCATTCAACCCGAGACAAAGAAAATGCGTGTGACGTCATTGGAGGAAGGAAGGATTCTGCCTGCAATGACATCATTTAGCCACGCCCCTGAAATAACGAAATTATTTAATGGCAGGTTTTAGCGAGTCATGGACAGATTTCAAACTGGTAGTAACGTGTCATTTTCTGATATTAATTATACAAATTTAGATTCAGTCCAAGGCTGGAATATGGACCCAAACGGATCGTTGCTTGCAGTTCCATTTTAAGAAATAATCTCCAATGCCACTTTCACGCATATGTACACCAGCCTCAAAATTAAGGCATAAGAATATTAGGATCTTCTAACTTTAGGAGTAGGTGTGAACGTGAGTGTCATCGATCCGCGTGCACTTTTCCAGTACTTGATAAGGCATATGTTCTATCACTTCTACCTAGGTTCGTCGTATATTTCAAGAGTGAGCGGTTCTGGGCATAAACCATTTAATGAGTATGTCTTCTCTGCCTAGTATTCACAATGTGAAATTATGACATTCACAATCAAAACGAGGACCTTACCCGTACTACAGAGTGAGTCAGAAAAAATGTCCCATCTTTTAAAAGTTGTCTTGTTTGAAGTATGAACATTTAATCATGGGTTTTATGATATGTCTTGGGAGAGTTATCCTCCCAGCATATGTCGGTACCCTTTTCATTTAAATATCTGCTCGCATGACTGAATAAAAGACAATCTTTAAAAGACTGCAAAATCTCACTTGCGCCAAGTGGTTGGGTGAGGAATAAAACAGTGTTTTGAACAAAGACAGAAACACACCCACACACACCCACACACATACGCACAGTAAAATTTTTTTCATAATGCAGTGTTAACAATTCCCCTTTTCTGATTAAGCATTGATTTTTAACAAGATCGCTGAATATTTAAGCGGCAATTCCCTACAATCTTTCCCCTAACACATTCACCATCATCATCATCATCAAGTGCACATAAATCCAATAAATCTCAATACGTTGGTACAATAACGATAACAAATAATCTCGTTTATGTCTATTGTTGTCTAACGATGGCAATTTACAATGGATATGTGCTTGTGCTGTACTTGCCACCAAAGGGCTTGCCTGATTTGGCAGCAGTTAATTATGTTTAGCCCTGTTTGAGTAGAACAAGTACTGGAATTATGGTTCGTCCTCAGTTCACCCCGCAACAGATATCATTTTTGGTCACCAAGTATGCAAGAAATATCATATCATAAAATCCATGATTAAATGTTCATACTTCAAACAAGACAGCTTTTAAAAGATTTTTTCTGACTCACTCTGTATATACACGACACTGTTTGGTATGCATCAGGATATATGCTTTGTGTGATCGTTAGGATATTCGAAACCTGATAATATCATGACTGATTCATCAACCTCCTTTCTAGAGATGAGAGATTTGGGATTTTCGACCTGAATAAAGGCGATACAGCGCGAAACCATCTTTGATTCTCGTGATAAATTGGTTCATGGTAATGACGCCAACAGATACGGAAAATGCGGTTACGATTAATTATGATACACCGTTCTACAGACCGCGTTTGAGATGCAAATAGACGATCCTCTCAAATCTTTGTGTCATGTATGTTTCCCAACCGGTCCCCCCTTTTCTTACGGTGTTTCATTTCCGAAAAATGTCTCTTGTGCCTTCGTTGTTCGTTGAGTTTTTCTTCAAGTTATATTAATGACATAGCACACTCATCCAAACTTTTGACTATTATTTTATTTGTTGATGACTCCACTGTCTTGTTTTCTCACAAAGATCCAAACATACTTCTTGCAACTATTAATAATGAATTAATTCATTTAAATAATTGGATTCAAGCTAACAAGCTTTCCTTGAATTTGTTAAAAACACATTATATGCTATTTAGTAATTCTTTAGATAACCTTCCTGGTCAAATTGTATTTAATCAAACTCCCATAGATCGTGTACACTCAGCGAAATTCCTGGGGCTCTTTATTGATGAACACTTAAATTGGAATACTCATCTTGCTAACTTGAATAAACTTATTTCAAGAAATGCTGGAATTATTTATAAATTAAAACAATTTTTTCCAATTAAAATATTATTAATGTTGTATTCAACAACAATATTACCATATTTAAACTATGGAATACTCGCATGGGGAAGCTCAGCTAGGACACATATTGAAAAAATATTAAAAACTCAGAAGAGAATTTTAAGAAGCATTTATGGTTGTAACCTACGTACTCACGCCGATCCTCTTTTTAAAAAAAGTAATATTCTTAAAATTGATGACTTATATTTATTGAACTTAGCTTAGGATCTTTAATGCATAAAATGAATAATTGTAATTTGCCTGACGTTTTAGAGTCTTTATTTAAAAAAAATAAAGAAATACATAAATACCCGACTAGACAAAGTGACATGTACCATATACCAAAAACTAGACTACGAATATTGCAAAATACTTTTATTTTTAATGGCCCCAAACATTGGAATTCTTTAAATATTGAATTACAACAAACTCTCGGATTTCATACATTTAAACGTAAGTTGAAATATGAATTACTTGCACATTACTCTGGTGACAGCACAAATTACTAGTAGTAACTTTGAGCTAAACTGCTTGGCATGGTTGATGAACAGGTCCATTTGATCTCATCTTTATTTTTTCACCTTTGTTATGATTTCTATCGCAGCTGCTGGTATCCCCATAATTTCTACATAATACTGTCTTTATGACGGACTTGTCGGTGTTCTTCTCTTTTCTTTTCCTTCTATTGTGTGTTGGTGTGTGCACGCACGCTTGTCCAGGTGTACTTGCGTGCGTGGAGTGAATGTATTTGTGTGTATGTGTGCTGATTTCTTTTCCGGGGACCTACCCCAACAAGCTTCTGCTTTTAAGTAGGTTCCCCCACATATGATTTTTACAAATTTAAAATATGAATAAGAAATATTCTAATTGATTTAAAGGGGTAGTTTAGTTTTGGTAGAGAGGGCGCTGCACATCACAATTTTTTTGTGAGGTAATGAAAAACTGAGTGTCGAATTTGAGAGAACATGCAATTTTAATGGCAGAATAAACTTTATTTGGTCAAAATCGACCCAGAAACGGCTGAAATATCAATAAATATATCTGATCTAATAATTATTTGGGGCCCAAATAATTCGACGATTTTTCAAAAAAATTAAAAAAATGCTTGCACTTTTTCAAAAAATTTCAAAAGTGTTTTTTAAATAGTTGTTGATGATCTCTCTATTTAATCATTATTTCAATAAAACATCAAATGCATAATGTTGTATGAAAAATGGTTGAAACCAATGCCTATTTAGAAAGCGCCCACTTGTGTTTTAATGGCTCTTTTTTAATGATGACGGGCTTTTTACTTAGTCGTTTGTACTTTTGTATACCTTTCGAGCATGGTGGAATTATAAGTATTAGTTTATAATGTTACTGTCCATGTTTGGTTACTAAAGTTCAACCTTACCAAAACTAAACTACCCCTTTAAGTACTTTCTGTATTCTCTAAATTTACGTTCTATAACTTCAATTATTATGTGAATTTGATTTTGTATTCTGTATTTTTTATTCATGAGATGTTCATATTTTTGTTACTATATTTGTTGATTTGTATGTTTCGAATGTAATTTTGTGGAAATCTGAATAAAATGAAAATGAAATGAAGTCTTCTATCATAAGGTGAACAATAAATCGGGAGACAAGGGTGACCGAATTTAAACGAAGCTCGATGCATGCCTAATGATTTTGTGTTGTGCTTGTTTGTTTGTTTGTTTGTTGTGTGGGATAAATCGCTAATTTTAAAGCAAACACAAATCAAAGCATATGTCTCGGAGTGTTGAGAAGACAAACTAGACAAAAAGGAAAGATGGTTTCCTTATTTGTCTTGTCTATTCCAAGGAAAATAAATTTCCGACTCACCACGTCACGACTTGGTGTCACCACTTTCACCATGGGGCGCTGTGAGAAGTATAACTAGGAAAAGTGGAATGCATTTCGATCGATCAATGTAATTTTCTGCGCATTGATTTATATATGCACTTTATTGATGGGGGTCCTCATTCATTTAAGAATGCCTTAACCCTTACTCTGCCGCCCGGTACAGCATTACGCCGTAGGTATATAGTAACGACTCGTAGCTGGTGTTTACAAATGATTAAAGTGATCCATTAGCTTTGTCAAATTCAACCGAAATCACTTGGCGCTTTTACATTTCTCTAGTGCCGGGTGCTAGGCTTCGGGTGTTGATTGGTTTATGTTAACAGAATAATAAAATGGGTTTTCCTTTTAGCCAAATGTCTCCCTAAATACTGAGATAACTATGATTGAATAAGTATATCCACACTTTGGAACACTATGTGAAGCCATGTGTTCGCATTGTGATTCACACTGTGAAAACTGTGTTCACATTGTGATGCACACTGTGGAAACTGTGTTTAGATGTCTTCGTTTTTATATGGTTTGATGCAGGCTTAAACATAATGGCCCGTATTCACAAAGGAGGTTTGTACAAACCCCGGTTCAAACCGCGGTTTACATCTATGGATGCCAATTGTAAACTGATGGAGAGAGAATGTGTACCATCAACATTGTTAACAAGTAAGGAATTTACATTCTCTCTCCATCAGTTTACAATGGCATTCCATAGATGTAAACCGCGGTTTGAACCGGGGTTTGTACAAACCTCCTTTGTGAATACGGGCCATAATGTTTTAATCTGAGGTAGGGGAGGTGTTAATCAAATTAATCCCTGCAGTTCATTGAAATTACCTTTGGTTATTCGTCATAATTGAAGCAGATGAAGAATATGCGCGAACATTACTGCATTGTTCGATCGGAAACATTCAAGCTGGCGGAGTGAGGGCACGAAACGGATAATTGTTAGGTGACAGGGAGGTTGAATTTCCAGAGCTTTTATTAGACGGATAAAATGTTCGCCTTTCCACCCTTACATTAACTTGACTTTATAGGTGAACAAATGGTGAAGTCATCCAAGCAAAATTGCAGTGAGAAAACAAGAAAATAATCTAAAGTTGAACATGGTGAAATCATACAAGCTAAATTATAATGAGAAAAAAAGAAAATATATGAGCGAACATGGTGAATGCATTGATCAATTATTTTTCACACAACTGAAATGTCAAATCGTGTGCGTGTTAGTTAGTGGGTGTGTGCGCCATTGCATGTTACCTTTTCAGTTTATATATTAGCACGAATTATGTTTAGTATTGTTCACGTCAAAAGGCATTACATATGATACCAATGTTGGTGGTAACAGGAATTCACCGCGTAATACTTTTCATTCTAAACTTTGACCGGTTTTCTGGTCAGCATGTTTAGCGGTTGCATGTTGTTTTTCTTTCGTATGGGGAGGTTGGTGATCTGCCGCATCTCTTGTGTGACAAGGCCTGTATAATAGTATTGATCTTCGCGGCTAAGAAGGTAGCTTCATGTTTAATCCGCGTACACATTATACTTAAAGATAATTTCCCTCTTTTGTAGATATCACCGAGTTGGAAGATGGAAATTGTGTTAGGTTTATGATAAGAACAGTTTCAAATGATGCAGAATAAACATTTCTTTGAAGTCTAAATCCGATGCTCATTTAATTAATATTATGAGTCTAATCTCCGTATCATTTCTACCAAGTTAAAAGACAATTCACACTATGGTCTTACAAATGTGATTGAATCAATTTGGTTTTGCTTTAATCTAAATAAATTTGATATTTAGTTTGTAAACATGACAAGAAGAAACGACCAATATTAGAAATGGTTATGCAGTTGCTAATATTAAATAACCGCAGAGATGATTTATTATTTTATAATCTAAATGTTAATTGAATACCAGTAAAATGAATTTTTGTTCAAGTCTCAATCTTCCTTGGACAAGCTCTTATTTGTCTTTGCTTCTTTCTATAAGACAATGATCTCGCAGCTTTTTAATTCTGGATTTTAAAAGGAATACATTGTTATTAAGGAAGACAGCGCCCGTCTTTCGGCTAATCAAGGTTGCTATCTTATGTGGGGACATGTCCCTGTTCCAGAGTAAAGTCGCCAACCAACAGGGACTACGCTACGCATGTTGAACCACTTCCGCGGGAAACTCACATAACATTTGCATGTCGACCTTCGGAGCGGCGACACCTCCTTCTATTTCTATTGAATGAACGTTTCTTCCTGATTCTGAATTCATGATCTTTGTTGACTTTGCTGACCCACATTAACATGTTGAAGCGAATATGCTGGACATTAAGAAGACAAACTCTGTTGATAGTTCAAGTTGAATTCGCGGTTTGCATCACCAATGGCTGTCAAGCAAAAGGAGGACGTCCATTGCCTTCATAAAACGAAACGAGGTCCGGATTTCGGCTAATCAAGGTTACTATCTCATGTAGTGGCATGTCCCTATTCCAGCGTCAATTCACCATCTCTCAGGGACTACGCATGTTTGACCACTTCCGCGGGAAACTCGCATAACATTTGCATGTCGACCTTTGGAGCGGCGACACCTCCTTCGAACTATTTCGATTGAATAAACGTTTCTTCCCGGTTCTGAATGATGTGGCACTTGTTTTGATAACCTGTTCTCCCATTTGCATTCTGTAGCAAAACCACCGGATTCCCTCTTGAAATATTCGCTGGACATTATGATCCAAAAAACACTGGGCTTTTTGTGTTATAAACTTTAAAAGACTGGAGAGAGGGGTCCAAAGGCCGCTCCACACCCCCCCCCCCCCCCCCCCTCTCCTCCCCCCTCCCAGATCTGTGTCCGATCGCGACCAAATTTGGCGTGCGCAAAATTCGCAAGGCGACGTGGTGTGCGAATCGCGAAAATCAAGGAAGGGCGAATCACGCCCAAATGTTGAAAAGGTTTAGATCACTAATAGCAGACACGCCCGGGTAAAAACTCGCCTAATTACACTCATTTCAATTACAGTTGACCTTAAACATGATGCAGCTTTATATATTTGTATGTTTGCCTAATAACATAAAGACGAAGCTGGATTGAAGCCAAATATACCTACAACCTTATAATATAGAGAAAGACACATGGATATAATATGTCCCTAATACCATTTAATTCATATCTTGACCTTCGTAATTATAACTAAATGTGAAGCTTTCTGTTTTCAATACCGACGCGCGAAGATATACAAAAGAAAAACTCACTAAAAGCTACAAACTGAATTATCTGAAGTTCCTAAACATGCAAGGGATCTAAACCCCTCAAAAAAAGTTCGGAAACTCAACTTTGATCAATTATATCACTCTTATTGTCAAATTGTATTTTTTTACTTTTAGTGTCATTGCAATGCATGATGATTTCCCTTTAAAATGGTACATTATTTGTCATTTATTCCAAATCGGGGAATACGCAGTGCGTTTCAGAATGGAGGACGGTCAGAAGTCAAATGTCGCAAAATGGGCCAAAAGTACTCAGTTGGGAAATTTGACTCTTGTGTCGTATTTTGTTATGTTCAATTTGTATCGAAGATTTTAGCGTGTTCAAATGATTTAAACTTATCACATTTGGTATCATTTTAAAGCCCATGTGTCTATCTTTTCAATACTGTTATGTCCGAAACAATTTTATTAACAGGTTAAGTATGGAACAGCTGAATATGGGGGAGGGCCGAAAGTGAAATGTTGCAAAATGCATTTCATTTTGTGAAATTGAAGGCGTTGCATCGAAAAACGACTATTGGAGGAGATGTTTTGGGGTTTTACATTGCATAATCATCAGTAAATTTAGCATCAGGTGAAAGCATGTTTATTTGTCCTTAAAATTATGTATCACCTGTAATAATTATGCTATACGAACTCCAATTGGGTTTTAAGGATTTGGACAATGTTACTAAATCCCTTAAATGGGAGATGTTGTCCTGCTTGTCAGACCAATGGGGCAATGTATGCTCAAACTGACTTATGTACATGAAGAGAACCTCGAATTCGATTTACATGTTGACCTATAGAAGCGGCAACACCTTCTTGTTTCATGAATTATTTATTTTGTGCCTTCTTGTTTGTTTAATTTTATATTCTGCCTTGTCTCCTGCAAGACAAAACTAGCTTTGTGCTAATCAGCTTATAGTACGCCAGGTACAAACTCAAGCCTCCGAAAATGGGTATTTCCCTGTTTCTTAGCTTAGCGGTGCATGAACTACCGTCCGACAACGCATGGTTAGCCATGAAGAACAATTTACCTAATACCGTCCTGTTTCCAACTTGATGCTGACATCTTCTTACCCCCTGCTTACATTGTAATTCGCTTCAAGAATGTGGTGCATTTGATATAACCAGATGCGGTGCATGAACTACCGTCCGACAACGCATGGTTAGCCATGAAGAACAATTTACCTAATACCGTCCTGTTTCCAACTTGATGCTGACATCTTCTTACCCCCTGCTTACATTGTAATTCGCTTCAAGAATGTGGTGCATTTGATATAACCAGATAACGCGCTAGAGAAGACATACACCCCGGATTATGTTTGTTTTTATTTTGTTTATTTCATGCCTCATTACATAGCGGCGCCGCTGAACCTCGACCACGCATGGTTACCAAAGACAACCGTTTTCACCTAATACCATCCTGTTTTGCCTATTGACCTTCACAACTTCCCGCCTTTTTAATCCTCCTTCATAGTTATCTTGTGTTTTGCTTTGATCAATATCTTCTCGTCTTGCAGTGGCGTAGCGTGGACGGACTGATTGGGGGCACATCATATGCATTTCATTATTTTTCACATATTTCCTAGGGGCCTAGGCCTAGGGCTAATGAATCGGAGATAGGCGCCGCCTTATGTGCCAACATTGGCACGGGAAGGACTTTAACTAACTTTAACATATGCATTTCATTATTTTTCACATATTTCCCCTAGTATATATTTTTCAAATAATTGTGGGGCACATACCCCAGCTATTTATTTCACCGGCTAAGTATGCTAGAGAGCAACGCAATATTATGACCATTTATGATTGACCATCGTGGAAAAAATGTCAGCCTGTAATGTCCATTTCATCTTAATGAATGATACAGCTTGACCGTTTTAATCCGTGGACCTAATCATACAAGTAAAAGCTGATTTTCCACTACATACATCAACGTCACAACCTGTTCAACCAGGACAATCACTTTAAAGGGTGAGAGTAATAAGGATGTTAAGTATTTTTGGGGGCTAAATGAACGCATACAATCTTAGGTGAAAGCTTTCTTCGTGCTAGAAAATGTCAAATTTACAGATAATAAATAGTTTTTACTTGGGAAAATTATCAAATTATCTCATTGTGACGTCATAATATAATCTCTCTTGCAGCGCGCGCCATGTTATATAAAACCTGCAATCGATAGCATTGCTTTATTCGTGTGCCATAGGTCTAAACCAAAGTTCTCCTCTATCGATATATCGCGGCTCTACCGTGTAATATAACAAAACATTATGGCAATCACGTGACTGTGTTGAGCTAATCAATGACTCGTATTGAACTAAGTCATATAATATAAGCCAACATACTATGATCGTAGTGTTATTTTGTGTATATATTTGTAAGTCACCCGTCCGCCTGAAGCACACCACATCGTATTCAAGCTTTCTTAATTTGATGGCGCCATTACCGACCGTTCATTATACTGTCCATTTCATTTACATTTTGACCTCCGATAACTAACAGCTACTTGTTCAATCTCTTTGCCTAATCAAACGGAAAATTTGTTGCAGCATGCTAATCAAGGTTACAAACTGGACACAAAGACGATCCGCCAACAATCAATTCGTCATTATTTTGGTCGGGAAAGGAGGGGGTGGGGGAAGAGGCGAAACTATACTATAACCCACCGGCGAATATACAGCTTGACAATACTAGACAACATCAAAAACCTGCACGAAATTAACATCTTGACCTGAATGATTATTATAACTAAACAAACTCATCATTCCTCTAGTTAATGATAACTTGTTCATGTTTGGTTTATAATAAAAGGGATACTTCATCATCGACTCTCAAATGTATAACGTATTTACTAACGTTAAAGGGATCTAGTAACTTTGTTGACATGTGCAAAAAGTGATGAATGGTTGATGCAATGTATATTGTTGTTATCCCATATGTCCACAGGGTATTGTGTGAAAATTTCAAGTCAAATGGACATTGTATGGCCAAGTAATGAGCGAAAATACAAAGTGATATTTAGTAACTCACTCACTTTGTACACGGAAGAAAAACTCGCCCGGAGTTTTTCTTATCTGAATACTTCAATCATACATATCTTTGTAACGAAAGGGAAATTTGAAAAACCGAAACCTGTCCCATGATTTTATTGTTTATACGAATACAACAAGGTATAAGGGAACCCCTAGAATGACAATGTTACTAAGTCCCTTTAATAATGTAGTCCTAACATTTCCTATTCACACATACTAATTACACTCACACAAAATCAGACGCCCTCAAATTGAGAAGCTTTAAAAAAAGAGAACAGAATAAACAGATTAATGAATATACAAACAAATACACATACAATTTGATTGATCTTATTCGAAATTGTATCGTGGCGAAGGCAAAAGGCAGGTTGAAACCGTCGAGGGCCTTTGGTAAAGGCAAGGTTCCGTAACCGGGGGTATACGTCACTTAATACTACTTGAACGTACGTTGTATTCAAGGAGTCAACTCTACATGTATCAAATTCAAGATTTGTTAGTATAAATCGTAATGTGAGCACAGCCTATACATCTTATAAGGCCCCAAAAAATTAGGGTAGGTAGGTAGGTATTATTATTTTTTTTTTTTTTTTTTTCAGGATTCGCACAAATACACAAAAACACACATATAACACACACAAAACACATATCGCAATTGGAAAAAAAAACAAAAAAACAATCTAATTTTTTTGTTTTTTGTTTGTGTTTTTTTAATAAAAAATAATTAAAAAATCAGAAAAAACCTTTAGGGTCGCAGGTATTTTTAGGGTCGGGCGGGTTACGCCAATCCAACCATTAATTTTTCATGGCCTAAGACACCCACACGCGACATATGCGAGCAGAAGTAATAACCCTGCGCCCACACGCGATCGAAGAACAGGATTAAAGCGGATCAACCGACACACAATATACTTGCGATTGTGTGAAAAATATTAATCTCAGAACTCCATTACACCATTACCATGGTAACACTAGATCTGTCTCTCAAATCAACTTCCTCGTATTAGCAGACATCAGATAAACACTTTGCAAACTTTGCATTATAGTAATCAATTAACACCATTAGGTTTGTCTGAAAGTGGTATTTGATACTTCAATCATATACCAATATAATTCCTAGTTATTCTGAATGATGCGTGGTAGTTTCGTAGAAAAATAATTATATTTACCTAGTGAAACAACATGAACATGTAGGATGTTACCCCCTGTATACTGCCCATAACATTGATTTGGACTACAATCGAAGAGCGATCTCAATAATTAGGGAGTCAGTTGAAAAATGAAAACCCCATCTCACTCTACTGTTACCGATAGCCAAACAACAAGGTACAAGGGAAATATAGGAAATCCAAGTGATTTTGGTTGAATTTGACAAAGTTATTGAATCACTTTAAGAATGGGAAGAAATTCATGATTTCCAAGGAGCATATATCGATCATTCCATATGTTCACACATAACAGATTTATTTGAATTTCATTCTAAAGTACCACGGCCATTAATAAGTAAGTCAATTAATTATTTTCTTTTTTGTAAAAACAAAACAAAACACAAAACACAAACATAGATGGTCGAACGTAAACGTAACGCACTCAATTATTAATATATAACATGAACCGTCCCCTAGGAAACGAATTAATGTGATTAGTAGTACACCCTTTGTCAGCTGCATTGGCGTAGTCGGTACAAAAAACACACACAGGGGCGTTTTTTGTTGCTTTTTTTTTAGCTTGATTGGGGGTGGTGCAGCCTTTGCCAAAAAGCTAGAAAAATTTGGGCAATTAGGTTGTCAAAAATCACAATTGCAGGGGGTTTGGGGGTTTGGGGGGTTCTTTGTGACCACAGCACGGGGCAATGTTATCGGGTGCTCGGTGAGCATGGTAGGGGTTGAGGGGGGAGGGACGAGGGCGGTTTAGCATTTTCCAACATGTCAATAAACTGTTTGGGGGTAATGAGGATATCAACATTAACCATGGGGATGGGGGTGGTCATTAATGTGTAGCAGGGACAATATCACACGCAGGGGGGATGTTTACCATGGAAAGGGGGGGGGGGCGAAGGATTGTTTATTTGTGTAGCAGGTATACAATACCACACGGGGACGATGTTATAGAGAGCTTGGTTGGAATGGTGAGAGTGGGGGGGGGGGGGCGATATAGCCTTTGCAAACATATCAAGGAAACAGTTTTGGGCAAAGAGGGGATCAATGTTTACCATGGAAAGGGGGGGGGGGGGCGGAGGATTGGTTGTTTGTGTAGCAGGTAAAATACCACACGGGGGTAATGTTATCGAAAGCTTGGTGGGAATGGTGTGAGGGGGGGGGGGGGGCGGTAAAACCTTTTTCAAACATGTCGAGAAAAATGTTTTGGGCAATTAGGGGTTCAATATTCACTATGGGAAGAGGGGGGGGGGGGGGGGGCAAAGGATTGGTCCTTTACCCCGGCCGCGGCCGTCTCTCCAGCTTCGCCACTTGCCATATCGGATAATAGCTCATTAGCTCATGCTTGGGACTTGAGTTGAGGAACACTAAGTATTATTATCATAATCCGATAATGTACAAATAATCACAGTATCATCCTCTGTAGAATTATGCCCCAACACAACTAACACAAAGAACCCTCCCGGGATTTTGCGATGAAGGAAATAATTTACATGTATACTGAGAATAATTATTAAGCAGATATGTGGGTAACCCTCGGAGGAAATAGCTTTTGGCGCTTCCCAATGCTTCAACATACAATGAATATTATTATCTATTAAAGTCAAGTCGTCGACTTCAATGTTAAAGGGTTCTAGTAACATTGTCGAAATCAACACAACTTATACATATACTTAGAACTATAGCGGGTCTGAAATACCTCGTTGTCGTACAAATAGAAGCATGAAGCAGGGTTTCATTTCTCGAACTTCTCTGTTATTATAAAGATATTTATGATAGAATTATTCGGATTTGAAGGTCTTCCTCAGAGACTTTTTGTCGTGTACTCAGTGAGTGCAATGCCAATGAGTAAGCAAAATAATAACACTTTGCATTTTTGCTAATTTCTCTGTCATGATGACATTCAATTTTCATGTTAGGAAGCATACACGCACATTTGATCAACCCTTCGTCATTGTTGGCACGTGAAAACAGTTACTAGATCCCTTTAAATTTGAATACAACTGCATAATAAGATTACCGAGGTAATGATGTCACATTATTTTGTTATAACATAGCTTCTATAAACAAACGTGTTGCCGCAGAATGCATTGCTCACAAGGCACGCGGTGTGCCTCCAATGAACCGAGTAAAAATGTAAAGCGCTCAGAACTGATAATGAAAATTATTAGCCGCTTTTAATAGAAAACAATATATTTATTTCACCAATTAACCTGTTCTCACTAGATATTGCAATCCCAATTGAGTTAATACATCGGGCCCACCAGGTTCCAGTAGGCAATGGGTTAATACCCTACATGGTGGTGAGATAAAGGGGCAACGGGGAAGGGTGGCATTGGCATTGAGGGGGAAGAGGGAGGAGGAGGAGGGGGTGAACATTCAAACGTGTACATATGGCACCCAGACCTCTCTTTAATCGCTACACCGCTGCATGATGGAGTGAACGCGGATAAATAAATCGTGGGTGTCTGCCGTCGCGTCGGAATATTTTGTCCGCGAAGCAACATAATAATACCGCATGAAAATCGAACACAATGATTCACGGAGAATGGTAGATGCCATACTATTCATCCATCCTAGATTAGGATTTTTGTATTAAAATTATGTTAATTCGGAGCACATGAGCGGTATAATCTCTTTCAGACATAAATAGCGTCGAACGCGTTTATTATGGTGAATTATAATTAAATAGTATGTAGCAGTCTGACGCACGGAGTGTTTTGTTTTCTCCTTGAAATGGAAGTATAGGATAATATTCTTGAAATAATACAATCTTGTTATTATCCATAATGATTAAAATAGCGTTGAGGCAGAGCACATGACACCTGAGAGGTGTAATGTAATTCAGACATAAATAGAATCAAACACCTTTATGTGATTAATCATGAATGTACTAGTAAATTATATTCTGACGCACGGAATTTTTTTCCAAGCGTCAGTAAGGATGATATGTTTGAACTAATCAAATCGTGTTATAAAAGATAATTCCTGACATAAGGGTCTTCACGATCTTTGTGGGTCAATGGCAAGAGTACGGAGATTTATTGCAATCCAAATACTTTGGGTTTGAACAAAAATTAATGTTCCTTCTCTATTTTTATTATATTGTAATACATTACTTGTGAAATGCATTTTGAATAGATTATGTTTAATTTGATGCATGAGATTATATGCACTCATTAGCCTGATATAATCACGTCCAGTATGATTATGATTATAGAATATTTTTTTTTTGTGAAATGCATTTCGAATGGATTATGTTTGATTTGATAGATGAAATAACGCACTATATAGTTATCCTTAATCGATAATGATTTTTGAGAAATTATAAATATTGAATATAACATTAAAAATTGATTATTATGTTGTATCGTTCTTGCACACTGCAATCCCTTGACAAACGCGACAAATAAGCAAAAGAGACGGTGCAGCTGTTGGTTTTTAAAAACCTAAATTCGTGTCCGTCGTTGCACTATTGGATGTGGTTTTCTTTTAATAAGCTTTTGTTTATGCTTGCTTTGTTTATTAGTCAAGTGGCTTTTTTCTATTTAAAAAAAAATAATGGTCATGCCAGAATTCAGACTTATTATCAGTTTCGGCACAAAAATAATTGAAAGAGGGAGCAACAGTCGAGTTTCGGCGCCCCACTAATTACGAGTGCGTGTTTTTCCGACGAAAGCGCGTCAAAAGAACACTGTATAACGCATCACTCCCGGATTTTCACCTCGCGATATTGACACACCATCGGCTTGATATAAAGCGGTTCTACGTCATCTCCATTCAGGAAAACATTGTGAAACTGTAAAATGTTCGATATTTTTGGAACACTTGTTTACAAGATTCACACGCAACGATTATATAAGATTACACGAGAGTTCACCCAAAGACATCGAACACACCTTTTAAAGATTATGCAAGATACCTGTTTAAAGTTACAAGCTAGGATTGCCCAATAACTCACTAACTAAGCCTCTCCACTTTATCTCTATCTATCGTCGTTAGAATGTAACTGTTTCAATAAAACATACAATGTATTGTGATTAAAATTAATGTATAATATTCATGAAAATACAGATTAAAGAAAGAGCTCGTCAAGCATAAGTATTTAGTTTTGCAGTTGATAGTACCTATTCAGAACGGTCATACAATGGATTATACACATTTGGGAAAAACAGATTAAACAGTCCAGTGATGTCAAATTAACTCGTATTTGCAGGATGTATGTGAGCATTGCCTTTATACTGACAATGAACGAGGAACGAATACAGTAACAGTTTGAATGTTGATAGACAAAACAGAATCTGGCTATCGATATGAAATATCATAAATAAAAACTGTACCCTGAACTACGTAGCTCCAGTTGGAAATTCATGCGGTTTGAGATTGACTGCAAATCCGTTCCGCTTAACCCCTTGCCTACGAGAACCCCTTGGTATGCCCAGTGTCAACTATATGGGTATTGCAAAATCTAGTACGAAGCAAGTTAAATTTAAGCCTCTAGTCAAACCGACCCACGCCCTCCCCTATTACACACTTGAGCGTTTGAAGACGTCTATAAATATGAATAGTAAGTGCTACCTCGTCCCAGTAAAGTGTAAGGCAAACAAACCATACACTGGACATCTTCCTTGAATTATCGAATGGAACAAAACAAATAACCGAAGGGTCAAGATGCAATGAATTCCACGACCGTCTAGCAATAAATCAATATTTGATGACCATCCGCATCAATTATACATGTCCATGTAGTATATGATTTGGCATTTGCGAACGGTGCTGTTCTCAGAATGGTGTATTCTTCTGAAGCATGAAAAGGTTATTATGATAGTGGGACTATTTATATGATTACTATGTCTACTACCATGGCTACTACTACCATTAGTAATAGTAATGCTACTACTACTCAACGGAACATATTTAGTTGCAACTAATATTAACCATGTTAACAGTAAGCTTCCTATAGCATGATCAATGAGAAGAGATTATTTTGATTGGTTCGGTAAATGATAAGCTCTAAAATAAAAGTGCGTTCTGCTAGAAAGATTTCGAGGGAAGTATATGTTTTAAGAAGAGTAAATGATCCGATCTAATTTGTACCAATATTTTACAGGTAAATATACATAGTGATAATCATCAGCGAAAAATATTTCAAATACATTGTTACATTATGTCAGTTTAATAATCTTTCGAATTAAAATTTCTGCATTTTTTCCGGACATCCATTATGGTAGAGGCATACTCACATGTGTTCATTTAGTTGTGAAATTAAAAAGTTCTATTTTTAAATCAAAACGGCACCAAATCCCTCATTGAGCTAGGCTTTGGGGTCTTCACCTTACTCAATTATGAATAAATGATTGTGGGATAAGTATTTCCTCCGGCGAGGTCCTCTTTCTCGAAAAACAAAAACAGAAATCATCATATAGGGAAAGCGTTCTTTTCTTAGAAATGTTTGCTACTTACTTCATGAAATCAATAATAGTCCACTAGAGTTGTGTGCCCCGGGGTTATCCCAGCACAGAGTATACGGGAGTAGGCATTGTGGGAAGCGTTCGAGATCCTTCAAGACTCTTTCGGCATTAAAGATATTTCATATCTTTTGCAGATCTTGCCAAAATGCTTTAAGGTATTGTTTGCGTCTAGTTATACGTTATTAAGCCCATGTGTATTCATATAATATGTTAATATACTAATTAACCAATTTGATGGCCCAATTAAATGGTACAATCGTCTAGACAATAATTCCGATGGTCTCGGGTTAATAAAGATGAAGGCCTTCATTTCTATATAGTTAACTATTAATTCGTACGCTGTGTTTACAGATTTATTAGTAGATGAAAATATGTTTGATCGCGCGTCAGACCAAATCAAAGATTTAAAAATTACCTTAGCATGGTTATCGTTTTAAAATCAGTCTTCATGTTTTTTGCCATTGATTTCGAATACATCCTATGGCATCTAAATATAGGTTTTCCCGCTCAATTTCGCGATTGTGACAATCAAATTGATATAAGGAGCAAACGAATTCGCGCGATTTGCGATCGCCGTGTCAAAGCAGCATTCGAATTCGTAAAAAGTCTTTCAAAACCACGTCTGAGCAAGTGAATTTGAACAAAGAGCATACCTTTTCATCAATGGTCATTCAAAATCGCATGGCGCTACTGCACATTCGCAAATTCGAGTGCCCATAAATGAACTATCGTGTCTATTCACGAAACCGTATGCGTATGCATGAATTCGTTTGCACTTATTCGGAATTTGAAAGACCGATACCAATGATTACGCGGCAATGCGTGAATTTGAATGACCCTTAATGAATTCGATTGAAAAAAGTGTCAAATTTAGCGGGAAAACCTATAATCATAAACAATAAGTAAGTAAATCAAGGCAAGTGTATGTATTAAATCGATAGTCTAGATTTTCGAATCGATACGTTTAACAGCGTTCTTCACTAAATTGTGCAATTCCAATATAATTAATACGGAACCTACCATATTCCGTAGGCAATTGGTTAATATACTGTAGGCTTACAATTCCATTTATAAAGATACTTTTTTAATGGAATGTATTTGAACATGTCAGTGATAATTTTTTTTTTTTACATGTTTCATACTATAATTATGTTACAATTCATACTAAACTTAATACAGGACCCACCATGTTTCCACAGGTAATTCGTTAACCTGTTCCCTACTAGAATTTGTATTTCCGATACGGGACCCACCAGGCTCCCGTTAAACTTTGGATTAAATGTTTACAAATACGATGTGCTTTAAAAACTTTCGACGACATTAAGTATCTTACTGGTATTCTTCTTCAGATTGTCCAAATCATTTTATGCAGGGTATAGTTCCTAAACACGCCTTATGAATATGATGAATCCTATACATGCCTTACATTTTAATTTGCCAAAGGGGACCACCATCTTTAAGAAATCAAATGCCCACTCGATCTTTGTCCGGCGTACTTCGCGCAGTCCTTCATGCTATTTCATATCCTGTTTCTCCGGGGAGAATGTGATCTAGGCGGTAATGCGAAAGTGTATGAGGATGGGAGTGTGGCTGCAAAATCTTTAAATAATTAATTAGTAATAAAAGATTAGCAGTCTTTCATGGATTTGTACATACTGTATGTCCCCAAAAAAATTACAATATGGACTTTCTGCAACGATAACTTTGAAGATAGTAGATCACTCATAAAGCTATTTCAGAGTATGAAACTATAACTTATTAATACCTACATTTTGCAGAAAATCCTATTCGATTTGCTTCAATGGTCATGGAGAATGGGGGATCTTTGTAAATCATGTCATGGGTCCGTTTCTTCCAAGTTTGACACTCTTGGCACCCATATGAATGGAAATATTTTTCTCACAACTGTCAAGGCAACTAACAAATTAATTCAAATTCTGTGTATACCTTTATATCAATGGTGTGTACTCGTGTGCGGTTTTGTTGTTGAAAGATGTATTGATCTCTCAACAACAAAAAACAGATAAGAGAAAGCCATAAAGGAGGGCGAGCTCAAATCAAGTCTTCCATGAGTTAATGATTTAATTTCTCTATTTACTCATTCATATTCACACCTTACCAATGTTTGCAAAACTCAGAAATATGATTCCCTTTTACTTCATTTCATTCATTATTTATTTCGTTAGTTGAAAATGAAAAGAAACAAGCAGTCACTTTCTCAAAAGATATTTTTGTGCGAGAACACAATGAACAACTTCGTATTTGTAAGGCATGAACACAATGGACAACGCGTCTCCTTACAAAACCTGGAGGGAAGGGACATCTGACAAGATTTACCAAGATCCCCAAGATTTACCAAGATCAATACATCTTGCAACAACAAAACCTCACACGAGTACACACCATTGATGTAAAGGTATGCACAGAATTTGAAGTAAATTTGTTAGTTGCCCTGACAGTTGTGAGCAAAATATTTATTATTTTTTTGTAATGAAGGGTACAATTCTCTTACAAAACTGATGGCGGCGGCTCGCAAATGACGTCATAATCGGCAAGAAGTATGAAAGCGATTCCCGATCGATCCCTATAACCCTAACCCTAACGCCATTCAGTCATCAATTTCAAGAGATCATACATTCCAATGCTTGCGGTCGATAATGCACTGATGTACAGTGATAGTTCGTCTAAATATATATTTATTTTAAAAACATTATAATTCTGAGATAGGATTACCCTTCAATGGTTTTAATCATGCATTTGTACAACAAAATGCAAACTTTGATCAACGTACACGTTATTACACAAGTAAATCGATAACCTAAGTTAGAATATATTGCTATCTTCATTAGATATGAACAGATTGTGGTAAAATACGGGCAAAGTGTTTGATCTATGTTATCTTCAGTCCAATGAAACCCCTTTTGCGACATTAACATACCATACAACATGATTATAATCACTGATAATGGACGTTGATATGCCGCAAACGTTCTCCAATTCGATAGCTAAAGTATTACATTATTGTATTTGTACAATATTTGTATATAAACACTCGCTGACAAATGTGGATACTTTGCCTCTTTTGGATTGCGCTAAACGTATTGTTTCAAGCGTGAATCAATTATGTCTTAGAAAATAATGAAATCATAATAGACCGTAGACTTATATAATACAAACATCGAAAACACTAGTGTATGTCTATATGGTTATCTTCATAAGATGTGAAAAGATTGCGGTAAAAATTATGGACAAAATGATTGAATCACACCAACAAATAACACCTTTTGCGTGACACTTATAATAAAAAAAAAATAGATTGCCAAAGAGGACCACCATGTTTAAGAAATCAAATGCCCACTCGATCTTTGTCCGGTGTACTTCGCGCAGTCCTTCATGCTATTGTATGTCCTATTTCTCCGGGGAGAATATACATGATCTGGGCTGCACAATCGTTACATAATTAAGAAAGTTACGACTATTTGAACTTCATGACCGAACATTGTGATGAGCAGTCTCTCTTGGTTTTGTACATATTTATTTACTTATTTCGTTTTTGTGTGCGTAAATGCTTAACGCCTGTCTTTCTTTATTCCATGATTTGACATGAAGATAGCGACAATACGCGTATAAAACTTCATGTATAATGTATAGAAGGCTCCACTAATCCAGAAACACCGTATTTTTGTAATGAAGGGTATATAATTCTCTTACAAAACTGATGGCGGCGGCTCGCAAATGACGTCATAATCGGCAAGAAGTATGAAAGCGATTCCCGATCGATCCATATAACCCTAACCCTAACACCAGGCAGTCATTCATTTCAAGAGATCATACCTTCCAATGTTTGCGGTCGATATCGCACTGATGTACAGCGATATTTCGTCTAAATAGATATTGATTTTAAAAACAACATAATTCTGAGATAGGATTACCCTTCAATGGTGTTACTCATGCATTTGCAGGCCCGTCGGAGCCGCTACGGATGGTACGGATTCATACGTACCACTTTTCAGCCTAAAAAAAAAAAAGAGAGAGAGAGAGAGACAGGAGAGGGAGAAGAAAAAGGATGATAAATGTCATGCCATGTAGGCTGATCGTCACCAGCTAATGGAAGAACACGAACATCGAAGTGACATTACCTTTTTTCCATAATTATGTAACGCATTATCATATAAACTGAAGTTTGTAACCAATCGTAACAACTATACGACTTGTAAATGTATATGAAATGTGCAGTAATGATTAAATGCCGAGAAGGAGAAAGAAATACAAAAATCATGGAAGCCGAATAACAGCGTATGCCACAAAACTTTGTCATCCAATCGCAAATTAAAAAAAATAATATCCTGAAGAAAGTGATAAATTAAGCTCACCACCTGACCGTAAAAACTCCTATGTATAGGTTAGGCTTATATAGATTTTCCCGCCCATTTTCGTCACCTCTTCATTCTATTTTTTTAATTTGCTTTCTATAGGACACGATCATTTGGACACCATTCTTCCCGCCCTTCACTGGTAAGGGGGTCAGGGCGGATCCAGGGGGTGGGCCGGGGGGGGGGGGGGGGGGAAGTCAGCAAATAAACGAAACAATTCTGCTGATTTGTTTTCTTCTGGTAAAAAGGCACCCCAAATAGAGATCCATCAAAGCAAATGTAAGATAATGTTGATAACCTTTTGTCCCCATCTTGAAAATGATCCTTCTACATCAAGCGCATCATTTACAGATCCACCTAACCAGACAAAAATACGCCAGAAACAACAGTTCCACTAGGAGATACACATGGGATCAACAGCGTGTGTTTTAGTGTGTCCACGGGTATATATTGGGTATACGGGGATGTGCCGCTGGGAAGGGTGACTTTTTCAAGAAAGATCCTCAGACATGGGTCCCATTTTCATTACAAAAACCTTAGACATGGGTGCCTTTTTTCATTTATTCATTTTCCATCTTTTCTCCCTCAATTTCTCCGGGATTTTGGGATTTGCCGACGGGAAATTGCTAAAATTGTCAAGCTCGCTCCGCTCGCTAGCATACAAAATATTTCACAACCTGTTTATATATAACCCTACATGACGCCATATCATAAGCAATTAAAAACGAATATACCAATACAATTATATTGAAACAAATGGCAATTTTACGCTGTGAAATGGCAAAAATGTTCAAGCTCGCTCCGCTCGCTCACATACATAATATTTCACAACCTCGGCTGTTTATAATTGCCAAAGTTCCCTGGTGTGGGAGGGGTGACACCCCCCTCTCAAACCCTCCCCCGCTAGGTCGCTTCACTCCCTCGCTCGGGCGCTTCGCGCCCTCAAAGTATAAACTTTCGCCCTCCCTAAGAAAATACCCTGGCGCCGCCCCTGTAGTATGGTACAGTTTACTAATGAAGAATGTTATCAAAAACTGCAAAATGATTGGCCATTGTTTTATATTACAGCTAAAAATGAAATATTTAAAGTTCGAAATCCTTAGACATAGGTCAATTTTTCACAAAAAATCCTTAGACATGGGTACCTATTTACAGCAAAAGGACACTTGGATGTGGGTATGGGTTCGGAGGTCTCAGCCGCTCACGCCGTCCGACAATTATCTGATTCGTTATATTCGTTATTTGTTGATACGGGGGTGGCCTGTACAAGACAAACCATCCCCACTTTTTTTAGAAGTTAAATCTTCTAAAAATCTTACAAAATGCATAATAATAATAATAATATATAACTGCAGCAATTATAACCATACTTATACAGTGATATTTTAAACACAAATTTCCAAAATGTCTCCACGTGGGAGGGGGCACACCCCCTCCCCCAAGTATCTATAGACATACACGGACGACAGACGGACGATCTAAGTGTATTTATGGTGTGTGTGTGTGTGTAGGTTCGATTGTGTTTGTATACTATATAGCGGTCTTATCATGAGGGGAGATGGTAATGATTTCTTTAATTAAGTATTATCAAATTTCCTTCCAAGGTATGCACCAGATTGCATTATTTCGAGTCCAAATTTGCAAAAGCTCCCTACCGTGGGAGGGGGGACACCCCCTTCCCACCCCCCCCCCCCCCCCCTGCGGTGCTCCGCTCCCTCGCAGTTCTGCCATGCCCCCAATCCGTTGACCGTATACGTACCAATTTAAAATTCCTTCCGACGGGCCTGTACATTTGTACCAACAAAATGCAAACTATGATACACGTACACGTTATTACACAAGTAAATCGTTCACCTAAGTTCGAATATATTGCTATCTTCATTAGATATGAACAGATTGTGGTAAAATACGGGCAAAGTGTTTGATCTCTGTTAACTGCAGTCCAATGAAACCCCTTTTTCGACATAAACATAAAATACAACATGATTATAATGGACGTTGATATGCCGCAAACGTTCTCCAATTCGATATCTAAAGTATTACATTATTGTATTTTTACAATATTTTTATATAAACACTCGTGGACAGGATATGATAATGGATACTTTGCCTATTTTGGACTGTGCTAAAAGTATGGTTCCAACCGTGAATATATTAGCTCTTAGAAAATAATGAAATCATAATAGACCGTATAAGTATATTAATACAAACATCGAAAACACTAGTGTATGTCTATATGGTTATCTTCATAAGATGTGAAAAGATTGCGGTAAAAATTATGGACAAAATGCTTGAATCACACCAACAAATAACACCTTTTGCGTGAAACTTATAATACAAAATAATGGACGTTGAATTACCGTCAACGTTATGTAAGTCGAATCTCTAGTGCTTCAATATTGTTATCTCTACAAGATATGAGACACTCATGGAAAGGTATGCACATTATTTGTTTTACCTCTTTAGAACTGGTCTGTTTTAGTCATGCATGTCGTATAGAGCTAACACAATAGTGTACATCATAACATATCGTACACGTTATACATTGAACACACTGTCTTGTATGATTATATTGCTATCTTCATTATGTATGGAACGATTGTGGCAAAATAATGGCAACATTATTTTAACATTTTGTTTGGAATTTTCTAAGAAGGTTTAAAGGGATAGTTGAGTTCTGGTAAGGAGAGTACAGTTTTAGTGAAACTGAATTTTAGTAACCAAAACCTGCATCATTACATTACAAACTAATAGTTATAACTAGAAAGGAACACAAAATTACAAATGACGTAGTAAAGATCATGTTATCATTCAAAAAGAGCCGTTAAAACGTAAGAGGGCGCTCTCTAAACACTCATCGGTTTGAACCATTTTGAATAAAATATTGTGCATGTGATGCTTTGTTGAAATAGTGATTAGATAGAGAAATAACCAACAACTATTTAAATACCTATTTTGTAACTTTTTTGAAAAGAGGAAGCATTTTTTTGAATTTGTAACGGCTGGTTCAAAATTCTCTAATAAACCCGGGGGCCCGGGTTTATTACAAATTGTTATATTTATGGATATTTCAGCCGTTTCTGAACCGATTTTGATCAAACAAAGATGATTTTATTGTTTAAATATTATGCTCTTTCAAATTTTACACTCAGTTTTTCATTACCTCACAAACCAATTAAGTAGTCTAGCGCCCTCTCTACCAAAACTCAACTTTCCCTTTAATTAACATATGGTAAAGACCCTGGGTTAAATATACAGGGTGGCCCACAAATAACGGAACGGGGTACTAGCCATACTAAAGATTCATGATGCCCGCCATACTGCATCGAGTAACGATCAACCGTGCGCCATTGTGAGTGTGCGTTCAGCTGTGTATATAGAGAAGAAGGGGTACTAACAATGGCGCACGCATTGCGCGTTACTAGTTGCTATGACGGGCATCATGTGTCTTCATTATAGCAAGCACCCCGTTCCGTTATTTCTGGGCCACCCTGTATAGTGTGTCAATTGTAAATTCATTTGTAAACAATGTTGAAGCCTCACATGCGTAAAGACACCAAATAAAGGTTTATGGTGCCAATCATGGTTAGCAAGCACTAACGGCAATATCGTTTGAAATTAGCGGATATTATTTCCTAATTGTATTTGTCTAGAAGCGGCACTTCGCAAACCATGGTGAACATAATCATCCTTTGTGATTATTCCAGCCTTAATGATCACTCAAATGAAACCCTGTTGCGTGACATGTATCATGTAAAGGAACATAATCATAATAATTGACGTTGGTTCGGGCCATTTCCATAGATATTTGGTATAAATAAGTTTACCATGATACCTACACTGATCATAACATTATACAACAATGGTTACAAATCAAAGCCAAGTGATACTACATTTTGAGACTATTATTTGAAAATTCAACGGGATCAGAATAATAATAATAATAATAATATTCTCAATTTATGTAGCGCCTATCACGATCGATAATCATATCTAAGCGCTTTACAATCGTATTATTACCCCGGTCGTCGGATACATTGTGCAACCAAACCAACACACAAAGTGCACTTGTTCCATTCCCTGGGGAGCATTCCAGCCAGGCAACCTTGTGGGCGCACACAATGCTAGGGAGCTACGTTCCATCCTTCTGGGTACCGAATTATACACCTGGGTGGAGAGCAGCAAATGTGGATACAATTTATTGCTGAAGGAAAAACACGATGGGCATGCTCTGGGTTCGAACTCGGGACCCCACGATTGGAAGGCACGCGCTCTACCAATCTTGCCACACCACGTCTATTATATGTAGCGAAACCAAATTAAAAGGTAAAAACAACATATGTGTTGGTAATAATGTATATAAAATGTCAATCGATAGAGCCTAGCTCCGATAAGTCAACGAGATCGTATGTTTCCTCCCAATTTGGATACGTTTACAGACACGACAGACATTTCTAAGTTCTACCTGATGTGATTAATCAATATTGTGAGATCGAGTAAGTGCTAGCTGATATACTGGATCTATATAATCGTTAGTCGTTCTGCTGGCCTGAGTAAAGAGATCTAGTAACATTGTCCAAATCCAAACAACTTGATTAGAACACAATTGTTTCTCCTAAACCTTGTTGCAATCGTTCTACCAATAAAAACATGGAACATGTTTCCCTTTTCCAAATTTCCCTTTCGTTAAAAATGTATTTACGATTGAAGTGTGCGGTAATTATCTAGTGTAAAGGTCTGTGCACAAAGTCAGTGCAATGTTCACACATTACCTGCTGGACATATCACAAAACAAAAATACACATTTGATCAACCAGTCATCATCGTTTGCACATGTCAGCAAAGATACTAGAACCCTTTAAGACATGACGGTCTTTGGAAAACGGCATTTGAATTGCATAGACGGGAATAGACCACGCGGAATTATCTACTCTAAAGGTCTGTGCACAAAGTAAGTGCAATGTTCACACATTACCTGCTGGACATATCACAAAACAAAAATACACATTTGATCAACCAGTCATCATTGTTTGCACATGTCAGCAAAGATACTAGAACCCTTTAAGACATGACGGTCTTTGGAAAACGGCATTTGAATTGCATAGACGGGAATAGACCACGTGGACGTGAGAGAATAGTGTCCCCTGCATGTGCGAATTTCTACGAAAATTTCCTCACAAAAGAAGTTATAATTATATTGGTAATGATGAGTTTAAACCGAACACAAGGCAAACTACTATGAAAAGCATTTGTTCGAATAATTACACAGGTGTTATATAGTCCGTTGTATTTGCATTTATCTAGTTTCACGCCATGATGGAAATCGTACACGTATGGAGTTTAAAGGGATAGTACAGTTCGGGTCATCAAAGTGAATTTCAAGAACTTAAATTATGTACCTTATCGTTGCTGGTTAAAATTAAAACCTCGCTTTAATGGTAGAAATACATCATAACGGCTATCAAAGTGAGAAGGCTGCTAGGAGGCGCTCTCTCAACCAAAATCGTACCATCCCTTTAAAACCAGACACGCGATGTACGAACAAATCTAATCTGTACATAATAGCATTACCGTGTGTTCCTACATTGAATGTGTTATAATGACCTCATGCATGGTACGTTCAATTGGGACATTAGAGCGCGGAAACAGCTGATGTGTGGTCCACTTTTCCCACTTTAAATTCTCCAGTGTGAGTCTCAATCGAGATCGAAATCCGGAACTTTCTGGAAGAAGTCGCGCGTTTAAGCCCATTTCAATGTCATTTTGATGATTATGAATAAAAACGACATGCATGTGTTCGAGACCTCGAGTATTATTGAAGGTTATGTTCCAGACAATCGATATAATGTGTCAATATCTAACTGCAAAAAATTAAAGGGAATCAGCTTTGTTTGATCAAAATCGGCTAATAAACGGCTAAAATATCCATTTATACAAACTGATCTTACCAACTTGTAATCAATAATTTAAGAAAATATTTATAAATCCTACAATTATCTGTAAAATAATATAACAAAATGGATTTGTAAAAAAAGTTGTTTGAAGTTTTCTTTGTTCAACAATTAGTGTTACAAAACATCACATTCACTTATTTTGATTTTTTTTCTAATGGTTGAGACTCAAGTTTTCTGCGTTAAAAGCTGCCTTTTGAATGAAAACAGCCCTGTAACTGAGCCGTTTAGTTTTTAGTTGATAACTGATAACTTTGAGTAACTTAAAAGCTGTGCTGTCCCTTTAAACGTATGGCGTGTCCCCTCATCCAATAATTATTTGACTGCTCGTTACATGGAGACGGCTCATTAGCATGATTAGACACAGCTGATGTGTGTTCCATTTCCCCCACTCGAGTCTACAGTGTCGACTTCTTTGGAAAGTGTCTCACATAAAGCCCCTTTACCTCTGTTTTAAATTATTATGAATAAAACGTCATGCGATTTATTATTATGTCTTTGTTGTTGCTTGGTGGAGGGAGGGGGGGGGGGGGGGGGTCTTATGCTCATCGATGTCATAACCTAAAAGCGGGCATACTTGTTTTGTATATTTGATATACGTATGCCGTGTTTCTTCATTCAATCATAGGGTAAAACTTTATGTCACATGAAGAGAGTACATCAGCTGGCACGTGGTACGTATTCCACTTTCTTTTCTCCAGGGTCAAAATCGAATTCGATCGAGACCTGGACAACAACAAAAACTATTGTGTACAATTATATTCAGGTGCGTTATAAGTAAATCGATGTAGAGTGGCTAGCCTAGATCTAACCTTAAAACGTAGCAATTATTTTTACGCCATTATTTGACTTAAAGTATCATTAAGAGGGAAATACTACGAGCGACGATAAAAGCTAGCGTGTGGTACAAATGTCGGCACTCAATGGTTCGCGTCAATACTGAAGTCAACAATATAAATGAATATGAATATGTTGATAAAACCAATGCATTTAAGAAGCGCATTTTCCATTGTTAACCATAATGTTTAAACCTTTCGAAATTCGCCTGGTAATCACGCAATTAGAATGTTAAACCCTTTTTTTTTTTTTTTTATAAAAGCGCAAGATAACAATTTATATCTAGGGGCTTTTGCCCAAGATTGAACCTATACATATTTTGTATGCATCGCGCATATTTTGTATAACTTGTATTGGTGCTCATTGTACCGCCATTTTGGCGACACAGAAATGTAACGCGAGGTCATCTTGACACCAATTTCAGAAATACAATTATTAGTGCGGAGAATTATCATAATAATGCCAATAATAACCTAGTTTGGACAAAATTACCCTATACTGCCGATGTAATAAATCATAAATCTAAATATAGCTTCGTTTCGCCGATATTTGAGTAATTTAATTCAAGAATTGATGACTTACTCTCATTGCACATACGTCAAAAGACTTTCACGTTCCATACTATAGTCGACCTACTTATAAGTCTCTAGTTTACTGTCTTTCTTATCCTCTCATAGTACTTTCTTTTTGTACACCCTCCCTCTCTTTCCACACACACAAACGCACGCACACACACACACACACACACACACACACACACACACACACACACACACGCACGCACACACACACACACACACACACACACACTCTCTCTCTATCTATCTATCTGTTATTTATCTTAAAGGGATCTAGTAACATTGTACAAATCCACAAAAACGTACCTAGAACTAACGATTATCACATATCTCATTGTAGTTTATATTACAAATAGAAGCATGGAACATGTTTCGGTTTTCCAAATTTCCATAAGTCGACCTACTTATATCACCCTCTCATAGTATACTTCTCTTTTTATTCACCCTCCATCTCTTTTCATACACACACACACACTCTATCTCTCTCTCAATCTATCTATATATATATCATGTATATTTAAAG
Source organism: Echinarachnius parma (assembly GCA_037951105.1). Lineage (NCBI taxonomy): Eukaryota > Metazoa > Echinodermata > Echinoidea > Clypeasteroida > Echinarachniidae > Echinarachnius > Echinarachnius parma. The sequence goes on from JBAMJV010005885.1 coordinate 52,487, forward strand.
GAATCTACTAATATTGTGCAGTTCCAAAAATGTACCTAGAACACTAACGATCATCACATATCTCATTGTAGTTTGTATTACAAATAGAAGCATGGAACATGTTTCAACTTTCCAAATTGCTCTTTCCTTAAACAAATGTATGTATGGTTGATCATTACTCTGTCATAATTATGACACTCATTTACGTAGAATTGTTACACATCACTGAGTGGACAAATCAGATCACATAAAAATACAAGTTATAAATCCATCGTCAGTTTTTGCACGTGTAAACGAAGCTACTAGATCACTTTAACTCGCTCACATCGCCCCATTATACACGATAACACGAACTATCACGCCCGACCGGCGAGAGCATGATAATTGACACTTTTAGTGGCAACAAATAATGACAGCTCCAGGTACGCCATTATTTGAAAATCGGTAATTCCGCCTTTAACACCGACTCTCGTAAGTGAAATGTCTATGGCGGCTGCCCCGTGATTTGAAAAGCGGTGATCCCGCCTTTAAAGCACGATGGCCGTCTTTGTACCCCTCGCCCTATAAAAAGAGATTTACAAAAACAATATATTAAATATAACAATATAATAAACTGTATAGATTAAGTGAACAATATCGATATCGGATTGTAATAATTATAAACTAACACGAAATGATTATTCATGATCCTCTTAATATATTAAACACACTTTGTTTACCTGGATAGTTTACAATCAAAAGTTTGAACAGACCAACACTCGTGGAAATATGCTATACGTATGAATGTACGTACGTTCGTTGATTATTTAAAAAAAAACAGGTAACATCATTTTGCAAAATACATAGTTGTTTTATGTTCACATGATATTGCCAAATTGAACAAAATCCTCTATTTCCCACGTCAAAGTGGATACATTGTTTAAATGAATTTTATTGATTAGAAAAGCCTCACATGAGGTTTAGGCGCGGTTTACAAACACTTTAATGGCGCTTAAAAAAAAAAAAAACGCCGACTTACTAAATTGCGCAAATTGGCCTCGCTATCACCATTTACGTTTTCCTTTTGTTTTCCTTTCATCATGTACATTTTTAAAGGGGTAGTTTAGTTTTGGTAGAGAGGGCGCTGCACATCACAATTTTTTGTGAGGTAATGAAAAAATGAGTGTCGAATTTGAGAGAACATGCAATTTTAATGGCAGAATAAACTTTATTTGGTCAAAATCGGTCCAGAAACGGCTGAAATATCAATAAATATGTATGATCTAATAATTATTTGGGGCCCAAATAATTAGATGAATTTTTCAAAAAATAAAAAAAATGCATACACTTTTTAAAAAATTTTCAAAAGCGTTTTTTAAATAGTTGTTGATGATCTCTCTATTTAATCATGATTTCAATAAAACATCACATGCATAATTTTGTATGAAAAATGGTTAAAACCATTGCCTTTTTAGAGAGCGCCCTTTTGTGTTTTAATGGCTCTTTTTGAATGATAATGGGCTTTTTACTTAGTCGTTTTTAATTTTGTATACCTTTCTAGCATGGTGGAGTTATTACTATTAGTTTATAATGTTACTGTCCAGGTTTGGTTACTAAAGTTCAGCCTTACCAAAACTGTACTACCCCTTTAAAGTGGATCAGCTCAAAAAAAAAGTCAACGGCTTTGAATGCTCTTTTCTCGGATTATCTAGAAAAGCGCAGTGATTATTCTTTACATAGTTCTGACTGTTTGTTTGTATCATTGAACAGGTTCTGGATATTTGGGAGGATTACTGTTTTTGTTATATGATTTTACCTTTCATTTCCGGGGGTTTCAAATTAACAAGTGGCCGTGAGATATATTAGTCAATAAATGCGCGTAGATATAGGTTTTAAGTATAGGAAATTGGCGACAATTATTATTCTCGTCCAATTCACAAACTAGCAGGCATTTTTGTCATGTTAGATTTTCCCCCGTACTAACAAGTTGAATTGAAAGTCTATCCTAAAACAAATTGTCGTCATTAAACATGTTAAACAAAGCATTTCAATGAAGAGAATCTTCCGTTCAAGTTTGAAGTTTTAAAAATGGCTGTTCGAAAAAATAGATATTAGAATAACTGGAACGTCACTGAATAAAGGGTTTCATTAAAAATCGCCGATCATTACGTGATTCATACAGTGGCGTACCCAGGATTTTTTAAAGGGGGTGGTTTTTCTTCAGAAAAATTTTCTGTCAGCCGGGGGGGGGGGGGGGGGTGGGGTAGTCGTCGAAAATTGTTGAAGCCGAGGCCAAGTACCTTCAACATTTTCGAGACCGAGACCAGGTCCGGTCCACAATTTTCGAGACCGAGACCAAGACCCAGTGGTTGAGAATCCTGTAAAAATTTTAGAACCCGAGACCAAACATTTTCGAGGCCGAGACCATCGAAAATGACGGTCGAGACAGCTAAAAATTTGGTCTTGAGACCAGTTAGATTTTGAAAGGGGGGTTCAAACCCCCCAAAACAGTCATATTTTGGTCAAAGGGGGGGGGGGGGGGGTTGAACCCCCCCCCCCCCTGGGTACGCCTATGTATTCATATGCAGCAAGCCATAATCTATTTCATACAGCAAATTTTGTCAGTACATTTTTTTCTTCTGAATTGCTAGTTGACTTTATTGTTAGCCAAGCAAGTGTTCCTATTTCTCGTGTAAACTATCGCAATGTAGTCATTTCATCGGTGAAAGAGAGTGAGGGAACAGAGCTTATTTTAACAAGTACAATTTAATTTATAAAGTCAATTGTTTTATCTAAGGAAAGTGGCAGGTTGGTCATAACTATGCCACGAGCCCTTTTGTCTCCAAAGGAGTTGAATGCCAATAAATAGGGCAGATATACACCTAGAAGCACACAAACAAACACACGACATCTGGCTGGGCACAGTATATCATTGTGAATTGTGACATTAACGCTTACTGCTGTAGTTAGTCTTAGGCGATAAATATTTAAGTATACTAATGCACTTACATGGAAACCTACATAACGTTAAAGGGATCTATTTGTTGACAAGTGCAAAAAGTGATGAGTGATTAATAAAATGTGAATTGGTGTAATCTGATATGTCCTAAAAGTAATGTGTGAAAATGTCACGTTAAGTGGATGTTTTTTGGCCGAGAAATGAGCAAAAATGCAAAGTGATATTCACTAATTAACTCATTACACTTACTTTGTACACGGTATAAATTATCCCGTAGACAGTTTAACATCTGAACACTCCAATCATAAATATCTTAGGAACGAAATGGAAAATTGAAAAAGTTTTGAGGATTTGGACAATGTTACTAAATCCCTTTAAACCATATTGCCCTTGCCCAAACTCTGCAGCCGTCTGTATAGCGCTTGTAATCCAATTCTCATGGAAACAGACCCATTGATACGTTCATTATTGCATACAATACATAATAAACATGTGGAATGAATTGTATGAACACATGGCGTCATATCGCGCTTCTAGTCTACTTATGTTATATTTATTCATTTCTTTTTTAAATAAAAAATACAGGGTACGCAGCCTCAGTTGACAAAAAAAACTGCTTAACAGGTGCGCCCTTTATACAAATACAAAACAAGTACAATCGACATAATAAATAAGCTACGTACATTATATATATAATAATAATATAAATCATAAGCTACCGTATTCACGTAATGTCAAAAGAACTGGGTCTGGAGGATTATTGTAATTTAATTTAGCACTCAAACGGTAACCGTTTCCTTGAAACTTACATAACGCGTTTAAAGGGGTAGTTTAGTTTTGGTAGAGAGGGCGCTGCACATCACAATTTTTTTGTGAGGTAATGAAAAACTGAGTGTCGAATTTGAGAGAACATGCAATTTTAATGGCAGAATAAACTTTATTTGGTCAAAATCGACCCAGAAACGGCTGAAATATCAATAAATATATCTGATCTTATAATTATTTGGGGCCCAAATAATTAGATGATTTTTAGAAAAAAATTTAAAAATGCTTGCACTTTTTCAAAAATTTTCAAAAGCGTTTTTTAAATAGTTGTTGATGATCTCGCTATTTAATCATTATATCAATAAAACATCACATGCATAATTTTGTATGAAAAATGGTTGAAACCAATGCCTTTTTAAAAAGCGCCCTCTTGAGTTTTAATGGCTCTTTTTGAATGATAACAGGCTTTTTACTTAGTCGTTTATAATTTTGTATACCTTTCGAGCATGGTGGAGTAATAACTATTAGTTTATAATGTTACTGTGCAGGTTTTGGCTACTAAAGTTCAGCCTTACTAAAACTTAACTACCCCTTTAACCTGTTACAAAAGAAGAAAGTTTTTCATTTTAGGTGCAATTTGTTAAATGTACATGCGGTTGTCAGAAAGCGCGAACACCCGTCCACAGAAATACAGCATGGTGAACGCAGAACGCGGGGGTATAAACTATCGTTGACGGTTAAACAAAATCGCGACACTAATAAATCATAAACGGGATACGAAATAGGGATGATCGAGCCTTCCATTATGTCACGGAAATTCAATTTCTCGAAGACAAGGACAAATCCACGTAGACGTGAAAAAGAATGGCTATTTTTTTCTTTTATCTAAAACATATCAAAACATATCGTTCTTTGTTTTGTATGACCTATAAGACACGGTCTATAAATGAGTAGTTTAGTTCCAAAAGGCACTAAATCCACGTTTCATACGAAAATGAGTTAACGATATCAGTACGTTAAGGCTACACGTAGCTTTCAATAGCGATCCGATTTTTAGGACAATTTACACAATCAAAATACAAAAAAGGAATACTCAATTTCAATTTCCCGTATGCATGTGTACATAGTTGGACAAACAAACATGCATGCTTTTTTTTCCAAAGTTGAAAAAAGGATTTAGCGTGTTTTGGAATTGAATTCAAATCTAGCTTAGTAAGTCAAGTAGGAACAGAATATGTTGTTTGACGAATCCTTTTTATAAACATCAACAATTGTATCGTATGAAAAGGGGAATGGAATTGGTCTCTTTTTCTCGTGTATTGCCGTGTATAAATAATGCAGATGTATCCATTTCGTGCAATGGTACATCTTGTACGTTTAATTGTTACTCGATATCTTGCATAATACACCGAGTATTTACCTAAACTTTTACCAGTACAGCGGATATTAAAAACATCAATTCGTCGAGAGAACAAAAAATAACGATCGCCATGGTTCATAATTCAATGAAGTCGTCTCTACATTGGTTATTATTGGATAAATACGACATTTTGTTGAAAAAAGGTCATACTAATGAATTCTATACAAGAGACTTTTTATATGTCTAGTAAAAAAAAAAAACCGGAAGATTGCGAATTTTCTTTTTTTAATATGTTACGTTTTTGAAATGCCAGAGACGGAAATACAATTCATTTGTTTGTTGCATTTACTGCAGTGGATAATGAAGTTTATATCGATTACGTCGTATTGAACAATCATAGTTTGTACGCTATTAATTGGATTTAATTTATGAAATAACATGCAACATAACATTCGCTATATATCGCTAAAATTGTAATTAAAGCAGATATATCGAACTGACCATGCTGACGATAATGAAAGAAAATCTAATACTAGTAGTTAAATGGTCGCATGGACTTTTTATTTGTTCGATACCTTTAAATGTATATAATTCCATTAAAATCTATATTCAAAATCTAACATTCATATCATTCATATACATTTTTAAATTGTATTCGTAAAATACAATAATTGTCTATTTCTCGACTTTTGAATGTTGGCTCGCGAGAAAAGGAAAGTATCTTTAAATTTTACGAGCAGGATTTGCTTATCGCCGAGATGGACGCGTGCTACCTCGTGAGTACGCATAGACAAAGCGGAATACAAGTTGAATACATTTAAAAATACGTAAAATGAACTAATCTATTCTCCAATGTCTGTTGCCACAAAAACCGTCATTGCGCTATATATCCCAATCACTGGAAAACCGTTCGATGAGTCAATTACGCATAATGCTGGTACGCACTCTAAGCGGTGCACCGTTACGCGACAAAAATAGAGCGGTTTATATACAACTCTATCGCTCATTAAAAAGAAACAGAGCGCAGGCAATTTTAATTATACAGGATCACCCGATTCACAAAAAGCACACAGTAAGCCACCGTAAAAAAAAAGAAAGGCACACGGTAAAATACTGAAGGGATGACATCTTCTGTAATCTGATGGACACGGTGGGATAATCTGTACAGTGATCCTATCCCTAACCCTAACCCTAACCCTAACCCTAACCCTAACCCTAACCCCTCAGACGGTACTTTACTGAGTACCTCGTCACCCAGGTGATAGGTGACAACATCTAAACAATATATTACCGTGTACTTTTTTGTCATCCCTTCAGTATTTTACCGTGTGCCTTCTGTGTAATAGGTGCACCAGGATAGAAACTCGTGTTGGTTTGTGCATTACACGTATACACTATTTACTGGCGCTGCATGTGCCACTGCACATATGTCTTCATGAAATGGAGAGCGTGGCTGTTAACATATTCTATTCGCCGCCAAACGTTGTTATAGTATAAGTTATTATTCTTATTATACTACTGACTGACACACATGTTGTGAACCCTTTTATTTCACCACTATTTTTTTTGTCAAGACAACGTGTGTGCACCGACGCTCTACTTTATCATTCACTTCCACTCTTTATTCTGTCCTTTCCCTTTTAAAGGCCCTTATTTTTGGTTGTTATGTTTTTAAAGTTTTAACTGAGTTTGTTATACCTTTGATGTACCTGTTTTTAATTGCCATGTTCGTTAAAGGGATAGTTGAGTTTTGGTAAAGAGAGTATAGCTTTGGTCAATCTTAATTTTTAGTAACCAAAACCTGCACCATTGCCATGATTACATTACAAAGGCTCGAAAGGTATACACAAATTACAAACGACTAAGTAACAAGCCTTTTTTGTTTTGTTTTCAATGCCTGTTATCATTCCAAAAGAGCCGTTAAAACTCAAGAGGGTGCTATCTAAAAACTCATTGGTTTCAACCATTTTAATAGAAAATTGTGCATGTGATGTTTTGTTGAAATAATGGTGTTGACATGAATGTTTACATTTTTTACTAGGTAAACAGTGTTTCACACATTATTTAGCAGAATATTACGCTAAAATAAACTCATTAATAAATGATTGAAGTATCAATTATCTCTTTTGGTTAAATTGTATAAATGTAATGGATTACTAGTCTTATAATTGTGACCAGAGTCGCGATCATGGCATTCAGAATCAGAGGGTTAAATTGGCAGGTTGTCCACTTCATCATACTCGTGCAATGTTCCCCGTAGCTCAGTAAAATCATATTCACCCGTCTTCCGTATACCGGGTACTTTAATGTGATGACAAATGAACCTGTCACAACCATAATAGCGCCGATCGCTTACTTTATTAAAAGCGCTGTATTTAATTTTTCACCATGCATGGTCGTGTTTCTGAACAGTTCACTAAGTGAATTAATGAGGTGACGGTGAGGTTACCCTGTATAACAAGAATCAATGGCTATCTCAATTCCAAAATGTCATTATGTATAAGGGAACAAGTATTGGCACATAATAACCCTGCATTAATCGAAATATTTGCCCCCCCCCCCCCCCACACACACACAAACACACGCACACAATTTGCGGTTCTCCTTCATTAGAGTAATACGGAATTTTCGCAAGCCACGTTTTCACTGAGGACGACGAATAGTAGGGTGGTTAAGGGGTCCGTGACTGCATTTTGGGGTAAGATTGTTTTACTTGGCATACATACTCCTTGGATCAAAAGAAGAAAATTCGTCCAAAGAGACACTCTGTATCTATGCAAATTAAGCCTAATTTCCATAATTGAATATGATCTCTCAAATATATCAATAAATACACCATTGTTATAGATTTTTATTGTATGTCAAGTAAAACAATTGTACCCCAAAATGCAGTGAACACCCATATGTTTGGCCCTTAACCACCCTACTAGAAGAAATGACGTCATTTAGGCGAGAAATTACGTCACTTAGGTTCTCTCTCGTCGTCTGGCCAATCTGAGCACTAGTTCATGCCCGATTTCAGGTTCGTCGGAAAATCCAGTACGCCGTCTTCAGAATGACGTAATCAGAAAATTATCCCGATTACGAAATAAACGGCTACGAAATTGACATATTTATAAAGTGCACTAAATTGCCTTTCATATGATATAAATATGAAGGAGACGCAACTTCATTTTATAAGTTTTCAAGCGCAATGAAAACAACTTTTAAAAAGGAATTTTGTCAAGTTATTACACTTGATTTTCATATGTTTGTCTTTGTCAAATTGAAAATATATTTATATGGAAGCAAAGAGTGACATATTTTCTGCATTGTCATATATCACATTGTACAATATGTTATTGCAAACTGAAGTTATCACATTTTCCAAATAATGTGTCTCCAGCCGCGTAATACTCGGGAAAGAAAGTTCGATCGGGGGAATCTGAAAGGGACGAGCGTTTTAGCCTCATTAAAACATGCACTGCTCTCTGATTGATTATAACATTGGCTTGAGCCGAGCAGCCTTATTCAAACGCTCAAGCATTTCAAGGAATACATTTTACCTGGGTTGAGAGCAGCAAAAATAGACATATTAACCTGAAAAAGTTCGTAGGTGATTGAACAACAGTATATGTATGTCCATATAATTATACCAAACCATACACACATGACTACGTGACCTTTTATTTGTGTGTGATAATGGACTTCAAGTTTACGTTCAATGTTACGAGATGATATGGGTTTTTTCAGTGACGTAGCTAAACGGGACATGAGTGCCACGTACCCCCCCCCCCCTCCCCCCCTCCATAAATATCATAAGTGAAACTCCTCAGAAAAGATAGAAATACATAGAATGTGGCCCCAGTAATGCCCCCCCCCCCCCCCATAATTAGCATAAGGGAAAATTCTAAGAAGATTAAGAAACACATATAGTGTGCCCCCGATAATAACCCCCCCCCCCCACCCCTTCCCCCCCCCCCCCCCCACCCAATAAGACCACATTACGCCACTGTTGATTTGATAGTTGGTAGTACGTATAAACGTTTGAGTGTCGTCATGGTCGTTTTTAATTGGTTCGGCATTCCGGCTTTTAATGGGTTGTGTGTTCAGTGCTCGACCGCAGACACGACAATGGATTCTTCGGTTCAGCATAACCGTATGTCCTCTGTTGCTGCTCTCTAACCAGTTCACAGTTGTTTAAAGGGGAACACCACGCAAAGAACAATACAGACTTTTGTGTTTGAGTATCGTTATTCTTTACACTAAATAGATGTCTAGCACTTTGCAAATGGTTGTGTAATACATTAACAATGCAATTAATCACAAAAACTCACCGAACCTAACAGGGCATTTGGTTCCGTAAGCGCGAAATGTTTGCGAGTGCTTCAATTATATACACACGTAGTTGCTATCTTCTGTCAGATGTTATCTATCCCTTTCTATATCTTTATAATATATTTATCCTTAATGTTACGTAACATGTTCATGCGTTGTGTACAACAACAATAAATATTATATCCATCTCGACCGTCCTGCGTCTTGTATTCCTGCAATATTACTCTAACCATGTTAATAACAGGCGCCATAGTCTATGGAACAGTACTATGTCGCATGATAAGAGTTACGGTATGTCTTGCTCGCTAAACAGAACTAGACTATAAGAAGGAGAGACGATACTTCAAAGGACGGTTATCAACGAGAAATACACATTTAAAGAGATATCAATTTAACCCTTTGCCTGTATGATCCTGCGTGAGCTATGCACAAGCATATGGGGATGTCAGAATGTCAAAAGAAATTGGTTATATAAGAACTTGATGCCCTGGCGCCGTTCCAAACGATGGCGTTAGATAATACCAGTTTAGAGAAGAGCGTTCGAATATATAGAGAGAAAGATGAAGAAAGAAAGTGTTAAAAAGAAATAGAGAAGGGGGTGGAAAATAATAGGGAGAGAAGATTGGGGAGAGAGAGGATGGGTGAAGGAGAGAGGGAGAGTGACTAAAGCCCGGCGCAGACAGAGCCGACTCGACCCGATCCGACTGGTTTTCAGTCAGGCTAGAGTCAGTTTCGCTCAGTCGGACCCGATGTAACATATTGAATCGGCATCGAATGACCTCTGACTAGCAGTTGATTGACAAAACCTACTTCATCCTAAGGCTCCTAAGGCAACGCATACTGAGTTAATCAGGCTGAAAACCAGTCGGATCGAGTCGAGTCGGCTCTGTCTGCGCCGGGCTTAACATGCATGACAGACATGACAGAGGGGAGTGGAGTGAGACGGGAAGAGAGAGAGGGAATATAATAGTGAAACAAGAAAGTAGAAGTATCCCCATAGACAGATAAGACTATGAGAAGATGGTCAGTCAAATAGACGAACATAGAAGAAAGCCAGAAATAGGTAGTACATCAGTTATAAACGACTAAAGAAAATTATATTAAATATATTAGTATTTCAGAGACAAAAAAAGAAGAGAACATATAAACGAAGAGAATATAAATGAAAAGAAAAAGGCTGTATAGGGATGACGTTTCGTGCATTATTGTTTATATTGAAGCATTGAATGATACTGTACATGTTTACTTGCTAGGTCGGATTGGTCTCCATTCTTACTTCTTAATTTCGAAGGTGTGCTATTCCAAAATATTCACATTTACACAGTCTAATAATCTTTTCGGATATAGGTAAACCCCGTTATAAGGGGATATTTAACAATTGTCATGCGTGGTATGCTACACCCCGCAGATCGCCATTTTGAACTGGGCTAGCTTGTGCGCAATGCATAACACTGAGCCAATAAGTATTACGCACTTTGCAGAAGGCGTTCACAAGATGGCACCGTGCATCTGAGCTACGAAAACGAGCGACCATTAAGTATATTTCGAAAAAAGTGGACTTTCGGAAAACCGACCATCTCAGATACGAACACCCAGGGGTGTTACACAAGATAATATGCTAAGTCGGACTTAAAATTATGATAGGCCCCTTCATAATAAAGATATTACTGTTCTTTATCAGAATTATGCCTTTTAAGAAGAATTGTTTATTTTGTTTTACAAAGTAACTAAAAATTACGGCTTTCCATAGTTAGTTCCAACTTTGAATCTTTGTGAAACACCCCTTGGAATAACATCGACCTTCGTTCCGGCGACCATTGCTCCCAGGGTTTATCCTCACGTCAATATTTAAGTGAAAGTTATGATTAGAGATTTAATTGTTTAAGGCGTACCGTTGGGATAAGTGTCATGGTTTTCAAATATTTGTTGGTTTATTCAACATTAACAGTGTAGCAATATTTGTCGCCGAAATCGTGCCAAGAGTCCAACTCAGGACAAGTTAAGAAAAGTGATTTTATCCAAAGAAGAAGTCGTACGATACGCGACGTCGAATACTCCCTCGTCGCATCCGTTAAACTAAAACATTACTCAATGTTTCGGTCAGTACTCTTTGACCGCCGTCACGAGAACAGAATATCCATTAATACTTATAAGCCTTTATGTATATTTAATTATAGTGCGTTAGTGTTGCGTGGCTACTCTACGAGTATTAAAGGGATCTACAGTAAAGTTGTCAAAATCCATACAACTTACTTAGAACTCTAGCGGTTATCACATACCTTGTTGTATTCGTATTACCATACAAGCACTTAACAGATTTCGGTTTCAGAATTTCCCTTTCGATATTAAAATATTTATAATTGAAATGTTCAGATTTATCCTTATCCACTTGTTAATTATAACTTTGTACTAAGTTAGTGCAATGAAGAAGATAGTATCACTTTTAATTTTTGCTCATTACTCGGTCATAACGACATGCATTTTACCAGGGAATTTTCAGTTTGTGGACTTATTAGGTTACAGAAAAACACATTATATCAAACCTGTTAATAAAGTTACTAGATCCCTTTAAGTGACCCTTTAGCTCAACGTTTCGGTCAGTACATTCTGACCGTTGTCAGGAGAATACGATATCCATCAATAATTTAGAGGATGCATCTATCTTTGATTGTTGTGTCTTTGGGACGTGTTGCTCAATTCATTTATAATTCAAATTTCACTATTTACAGATTGTCACGCATGGAGATGCTGCACTATACAGATCGCCATTTCAAAACAAGGATAGTTTGTGCGCATATATAGCACGTAGCCAGCGTTGCATTTCGCACCGTGCGCAAGGCGTTCCAAGGCCTTCGCAAGATGGCACTGTTCATCTGGTTTACGAATCCGAACCAGCTTTAAAGGGATCTAGTTACTTTGTTGAAATTTGCAAAAAGTGATATAATGGTTGTTAAAGGGACTTAGTAACATTTGTCCAAATCCTCAAAATAAAATTGTAATTCTAGCGGTTTCACTTATACCTTGTTGTATTCGTATTAACAAAAAAATCATGGGACAGGTTTCGGTTTTTCAAATTTCCCTTTCGTTACAAAGATATGTATGAATGAAGTATTCAGATAAGAAAAACTCCGGGCGAGTTTTTTCATCCCTGTACAAAGTGAATGCAGTGAGTTAGTGAATATCACCCAATATCACTTTGCATTTTCGCTCATTACTTGCCATGCAATGTCCATTTGACTTGAAATTTTCAACACAATACCTCGTGGACATATGAGATAACAACACTATTACATTTCATCAACCATTCATCAACTTTTGCACATGTCAACAAAGTTACTAGATCCCTTTAAAAATGTGTATTTTGATTAGATCTGATATATGTATTGTTTAGATTTGATATGTCAACGGAGGAATGTGTGAAATTATAGATATGTTAATTGCCGAGTTATGATGGAAATGTAAAGTTTTATTTGCCTACTCATTGCACTGAATTTATACACAGTTATAATTGACTATAGTGGATAATTGCCGAACACTTTAACCGTAAATATCTATTTTAACGAAAGGCAAATTAAAAAAAACCTAAACCTGTTCCATGATTCTAATTGGTAATACGAAAACATCAAGGTAACTTAAGAACCGCTTGAGTTCCAATTAGGTTTTGAGGATTTAGTCAAAGGTATGGGACTAGCCCCACTGTACCGTTTCTCATTCAGTTTCCTTTCCGACAAACATGTGGCGGAACGGTCAGTATCTAGCAAATGGTGAAGTACAATGACGTTTCGTTTCGCGCGCGAAACGGAGCCGAATTAAAGGTATCCTACTAGTCCATTCTAAACTTGGTCCGCATCATTTTCGTTTTCCTATACTAGTACCTTCCGGATGCCAAACGGGTCCGATAGGAAGCGAAATGAGATCCGCTGTAGTGGGACCTGGCCATTACTAGATCCTTTAAAGGTGTTTCCCCATAGGTGCCAACGTCTGAACGTCTTATCTCGCCTAGCAGTGTATGACATTCAGACGCGACCTTGTAAAATGAGAATAGCGTTGCATTAATAGAGGAGGCAATTACTCTAACCTGCCTTGTCAAAGGGCTAGGGTGATACCCCTGTCACACTGAGCCTCGACTCCACTACGCACTCACTGCGCTCTGAAAAAATGTGGAAGCGCGAGGCGAAGCGCAGTGAGAACTAATTGGCGGCGCAGTGACGTCATTGTTATTTATTGTTATCGATGGTACACCAATCCGCTATCACGCGGCGCTCCCCTTCTGCAACCTGACGAATATGACAACGCGAGGCAAAGCGTAGGATAAGGTATTTAAGAATGAGTTGGTTATACAGCATAAGCTATCGAGAACGGGAGGGGAGCGACATGAGCGACAAATCGGGACAATAAGACACTGGTACAATGCAGCTAGCAAGAAACGGATGCCCACATGACTCAATTCGACGTCTCATGCACAAAGATCTTTCAAAATTAAAGTGTCATTCTCCCGCTACGAAAGTCGTACTGGGAAATAAGCGCCAGAGCTGATGGAGACAAATCTATATAACAGTTACTCTGGGAGACAAACCGAATCTATTCGCAATTTTCAGGCGACATTTAGGGGAGAGAAAACTCGGAGAGTGGTAGTAGAGCTAGCAGTTTTGGTTGATTCGGCGGTAAATATATCAACCCTGATCTAGATATTCATCCTCATCCTCTTCCTCTTTGTTCATGGTTCGACCATTTTGCCTCCATTCGCCGTGGTTATAGCAGTCCAAATAGTTTGATTTCCCCGTCCCTCCTTCCCATTATTGAATGGAAACAACTACTGATTCGTGTAAAGTGCGTTTGCCTACCTATAATTAACCCTTTGGCTGCTGCTGTATTATGAATAGGTACTTGTTGAGTTTGCCTATATAGGTTCGACAGAATAGACTGGATGTGTTTTTCTCTATGTGGCATATTGTCTCGCAGCTGTCAGTGATTCATATAAATGTAACTACCCAGTCTCCTGTTGCATGGATCGTGAGATACTTACTAAACATACTGCATGATTGCTATTATACATATATGCTACGTATTCATAAATACCTTGAGCTATACAATGTTTCTATTTCTTTTGCTTTTCTTTTTTGAAACGCGAGTGTCCGTGTATTGTTTTTATTTTTAGTTAGAATGATTCATTATAGTGTAATGTTGGTGCACTTTTATTGACACATTACTGCTTAACGTGGACGTAATATTCAATCTCGACAATTTAAATCTAAAAAAAAAAAATGTATATCAGACATATTTTATTTTTTTTTGTCAGTAATTCAGATAGCGTTCTTATTTTAACCACGCAGTCTGATTATATATCAAAACACATGTTCTCCTATGTAATTTGAAGCCGATATGTCATGTATGTCTCATCAATCCATCACTGAACTATTTGAGTGGTAACAATGAAGGACACTGTAGCTAGAGGCGATTGCATTTTTGCACTTTAGAAGAAAAGAAAAAAATGTTTCTCACACTCTCTTATTTGATTCATCTACGTCATTTATCACTGTCTCGTCTCAACCTTAAGGTTTCGTGAAGAATTTGTGAAGAATTATTTCATTGAAATTCAACAGTTGCCTCTGTTGTTTTGTTATCTCATCTGATCCATCTAGGTATTTGATCATTGCCTTGCCTCAACGTAAACATTTTTATAAGAAATTTGCAAGATAATTTCATAAACAGTTGAAAGTAAAACACACGAATGTGTCATAATACAGTAAGAAAGTATACCCATTGTGTCCTCGGTAAATGTAATTATACATGATGTTTAATACTATCTGTCTATCAACACGTTTTAATGTTAAAATAGCGTGTTTTTATAAACAATAGCAATTAAAGTGAGATATAGGCAGAAAATGATATAAATGACATGATGCATGTACGATGATGATGATCACAGGCCAATCAATCAATGGTTCACAGCAGCTTAACATGTCGAAGAGGGCTCAGATACTTGGTGAAGCCTGCTAAAACGTGTTGATGCACATGTTTTGTTGAAGCATTTAACCACATTTGCATTGGTCACACCAACTATAATTATTATAGTCTCCGTTAGGCTCTTGCTGACTGTCGAAGTGGTGGGTCGTGGAAATTGGGGATTGATGTTTCGTAAACCGAATTAATTTTGAGCTGATACATCATAGGAAAGAATATATGTTTCCTCATCTTGCAACAGTGTACATTTTGTACGAAATTGTCAATGTTTTCATTTCCCTTACAACCTCTTTAATCGACTCGCGCTGATACATTTAAACGAAGGACGGACTTTTCCAGCGACGCATCCTTGTGTTTTAATTTCATTTTGTCGTTTTGTCCTACTTGCTTTGTATTTGTGCCTGCTACTCTCATCACTCAACTATACTCACTGTTATGGTTATGGTGTTCCACACAGTGACCGCAATTTGACGTTTAGGCGATACAGGCTCTGTCTAGATGGAGGGTTATGAATGAAAGGGATTGATTTATGATTTTGTAAAACGATATCCTTTGGATTTAAAATATTATAGGCAGTAAGTATGGACCATAATCTAGCGACATACATTGAACGTGAGGTACGGTGTTGTAAATCTCAGCAAAACCCTGACAACCCCTTTAATCAACCCGCGCTGATGCATTTAAACGAAGGACAGACTTTTTCCAGCGATGCATCCTTGTCTTTTTAATTTCATTTTGCCGTTTCGTCCTTCTTGTCGTACGATTAACCCCGCTACTCATGCACACTGCAATGAGTGTTAATGAGGTCTGGTAATTGAAATATGGCGGGAACTGGACAAGAAAAGCGATAGGAAATCGTATTACATTGGAGTGTGTGGGGGCACCCCGATGGCGAGGTATATCGACGATCACAAATTTGACAAAACTTTACCGCCTTTTCTCTTCTTCCTACGCATTGTGACTTTGGACTGAAACAAACAAAAAACAGTGAAACCAAATTGACAATCGTATACCGTCATCCCTCGTGGCAATATGAGGCACACGACCTTTGCTGCACAAAAAAGGACTCGGTATCATTAAAATGAGGGAAATATTTCATTTAAAAGTGATATACGAGTAAGTATGCCCACACTGGCAAAGGGTTGATTAACTTTGTATTTATGTGACCGTGTATTTCCTTTTTTTTAAGACCATTATATGTACCATTGAAATACGAGGTAAAATTATTTTCATTTGAAGAGATCAATTAATTATGGCCAAACACACAAAGGGTTGATAAACGTTGTATTTAACTTTGATCTTGGATTCCCCTGTATATTCCTTCATCAGTGTATTTTTGAATTGCATGTTACGCGTATCAGTATTTTTAACACTATCTGCTCTCCTTATATAACTACAGCATATCGTCATGATCGTGTCGGTGGCTTCCAAGGCGTGGCCGATGGCGAGAAGAGGTTTCCGGTAGCGTCATGGAGAAGTTCTGAGAAAAAAAGGCTGTTGAAATAGAGAGGAGTGAATGTATAATGAAAGGGTATTTTTTCTTAAAGAAATGATAGTTGGATTATAATGCATTCTTATAAAGTAGTAGAAGTAGGAGTAGTAGTAGTAGTAGTAGTAGCATCATTACTAGTAGTAGTAGTAGTAGTAGTAGTAGTAGTAGTAGTAGTAGTAGTAGTAGGTAGTAGCACTGGCGTACTGGTGGGGGGTCATGGGGGGGCCGGCTTGGACCCCCCAAATAAATACAAATCATGGATTTTTATCTAATTCGATAAAAGTGATTGAAAGAAAAGAGTATTTCTTTAGACAAGAAAATTCAGATCTTACTTCATGTCAAGTCAAATTTCCTTCCCAAGTATGCACCAGATTGCATAAGGGGGGGGGGGGGGGGGGTACTCACGTATATTGGGTATACGGGGATGTGCCGCTGGGAAGGGTGACTTTTACAAGAAAGATCCTTAGACATGGGTCCCATTTTCATTTTTGAAAAAATCCTTAGACATGGGTCCCTTTTTTAGCTCATCCAGCCCGAAGGGCCCGATGAGCTTATGCCATGGCGTGGCCGTCCGTCGTCCGTCCCGTCCGTCCGTCCTTTCCGTCCGTCCGTCCGTCCGTCCGTCCGTCCGTCCATGCGTCCACAATTTTCAAAATGCTCCTTCCTTCGTTATTTTTCAACCGATTTTTGATTCTGATTGTTCATAAGATAGGGCTAGGAGGGGGATTTAAAACTTGATTGTTTCATAAGATAGGGCTAGGAGGGGGATTTAAAACTTCTACACAGAATCGTGAAATTCATTATATATGCTAATTTATGCAAATTTATTCGAAATCACAAAAAATGCTTCTTCTCCTTCATTTCTTGACCGATTTTGATTTGGTTTGCTTTATCTGGTAGAGCTAACTTTGGTACACTAAACTTCTACACAGAATTTTGAAATTTTTCTCCATTAATTAATTATGGTAATTTTTTATTTATTTATTTATTAATTTATTTATTTATTGTTATTATTTATTTATTTATTTATTTTGTTTAATTTATTTTATTTTATTATATTTATTTATTTTGTTTAATTTATTTTATTTTATTATATTTTTAAAATTTAAAAAAAGATTTTTTTTTTTTTTTTTTTTTTATTTATTTATTTTTTTTTTTTCCCATGTCCCTTCTGGGGCGTCAAATTTATATTTTGTTCACTCTATTTTTTTTTTAATTAATTTTTATGTCCCTTCCAGGGCATCACATTTTTATTTTTTGACCAATTGAAAAGTGTACCACATGAAATTTGCGATATTTGATGTTGCGAGATGCCGGATGAGCGCTACGTCATTGACGTTCTGGTTCATTTATTCCTTTCCCCTCTTTTCTCCCTCATTGTTCCGGGATTTTGGGATTTGCCGATGTGAAATTGCTAAAATTGTCAAGCTCGCTCCGCTCGCTCGCATACATGATATTTCACAACCTCGGGTGTTATATAACGCCATATCATAAGTAATAAAACGAATATACCTATACAATATTGAAACAAACGACAATTTTCCGATGTGAAATTGCTAAAATTTTCAAGCTCGCTCCGCTCGCTCGCATACATGATATTTCACAACCTCGGGTGTTATATAACGCCATATCATAAGTAATAAAACGAATATACCCATACAATATTGAAACAAATGACAATTTTCCGCTGTGAAATTGCTAAAATTTTCAAGCTCGCTCCGCTCGCTCGCATACATGATATTTCACAACCTCGGGTGTTTATATGTTACCCTTCATAACGCCATATTGTAAAAACGAAGATACCTATACAATAATATTGGAACAAAAAATGTTCCGATGTGAAATTGCTAACAATTTCAAGCTCGCTCCGCTCGCTCGCATAAATGATATTTCACAACCTCGAGTGTTTATATATTACCCTTCATAACGCCATATCATAAGTAATAAAAACGAATATACCCATACAATAATATTGAAGCAAATGGCAATTTTCTCGCTGTGAAATTTTAAAGCTCGCTCCGCTCGCTCGCATTATTAATATTTATGCAAATTACCGCATCATAATTGAAGACTATTCACTGTTTTCAATCATTTTTAAAATTGAGAATTTCACCTCCGATATGCACCAGATAGCTCCATTCTAGTGTAAAAATTGCCCTCCCCCCACTCGGTCGCTTCGCACCCTCAATTTTTTACACTTTCGCCCTCCCTAGGAAAATACCCTGGCGCCGCCCCTGTAGTATGGTACAGTTCACTAATAATACAAAAATGTATCCAAAAAATGCAAAATGCTTGGCCATTGTATTATATTACAGCTAAAAAATGTAATATTTAAAGTTCGAAATCCTCAGACATGGGTCCATTTTTCACAAAAAATCCTTAGACGTGGGTCCATATAAAAAAAAAATCCATACACATGAGTACCTATTTACAGCAAAAGGACCCTTGGATGTGGGTAAGGGTTGGGATGTCTCAGCCGCACAACCCCGTCCGACTATAATCTGAGTACCCCCCCCCCCCCCCCCCGGACAACGCACATTATACTAAATGTCGTCAAGTCAGAATTTCCTTTCCAGGTACATGTATGGACCAGATTGCACAGTTTCAAGTCCAAAAATGCAAAAGCTCCCTACCGTGAGAGGGGGGACACCCCCCTCCCACCCCACCCCCCGCTCAGTCGCTTCGCTCCTTCGCAGTGGCGGATCTACGGGGGGGGGGGGGGGGGGGGGGTTAGGGGGTTTAAACCCCTCCCCTTGTGCTGCCAAGTTAAATTTGTGATGTGGAAAACATCACTTACGGGGGGTCAAAATAGCAAAAAAAAATCGCCGCTTCGCGCCTCGTGGACGATGCTCCGCATCGTCATCGGGTCACCCCCCCCCCCCCCTTAGCAAAAACAAGCTAGATCCGCCCCTCCTTCGGGCTTGGTCGCTTCGCCCCCTCGCAATATCCGGTGGTGATACGGATTTGGTTCTGCCCCCCCCCCCCCCCCCAAAGTTTTTGCTCATTACGCCACTGAGTAGTAGTAGTAGTAGTAGTAGTAGTAGTAGTAGTAGTAGTAGTAGTAGTAGTAGTAGTAGTAGTAGTAGTAGTAGTAGTAGTAGTAGTAGTAGTAGTAGTAGTACTACTACTACAAGTATTAGAAGCAGCATCAGTAGAAGTAGAAGTGGTAGTGATGTTGTTAATGGAGTTGGTGGTGTTGTTATTGGTGGTGGTGGTGGTGGTGGTAGTGGTGGAGCTTAGCTGTGGTGGGATTGGTAATGGTTGTGGTGGTAAGGGTAGTATGGATATGAGATTACAGTGAAGGTCAGGTCAGGTCTAATGTATTTGTCCGGTACGACACAGTAGTAGTAGTAGTAGTAGTAGTAGTAGTAGTAGTAGTAGTAGTAGTAGTAGTAGTAGTAGTAGTAGTAGTAGTAGTAGTAGTAGTAGTAGTAGTAGTAGTAGTAGTAGTAGTAGTAGTAGTAGTAGTAGTAGTAGTAGTAGTAGTAGTAGTAGTAGTAGTAGTAGTAGTAGTAGTAGTAGTAGTAGTAGTAGTAGTAGTAGTAGTAGTAGTAGTAGTAGTAGTAGTAGTAGTAGTAGTAGTAGTAGTAGTAGTAGTAGTAGTAGTAGTAGTAGTAGTAGTAGTAGTAGTAGTAGTAGTAGTAGTAGTAGTAGTAGTATTGTTATTATCAGCATTAACTTCTTCTTTCATACGAGGCAGCACAGCTGCTTCTAAGCATCATACAAATTTTGCAGCCAGTGGATTGTATCGGGGTACTCATCATTACCATCATCACTATCATCATCATCATCATCATCATCATCATCATCATCATCATCATCATCATCATCATCATCATCTTCATCATCATCATCATCATCGTCAGCATCATCATCACCATCATCACCATCATCACCATCATCATCATCATCACCATCGTCATCATCATCATCAGCAGCAGCAGCAGCAGCAGCAGCAGCAGCAGCATTAATCATTCAAGCGTAGGTGGAAGACGAAGTATTAGCTTCCTTGACGGTGTCTATACACGTGAACACCTCAATATACATGTAGATATAAGTAAAATGCATTATCACCTGACTTAGTATACATGTCGCTGCCGTGTTCTATTTTTGGATAGCACATGGGTATAGCACACCCCTGCAAGTCAAGTCAGATGATAAAACAGTTATTAAATTTGTTGTCGGGAAAATCACAGAATATTCCTACCCTCGGGATTTCAAATGCTATTTCGTGAAGAAAATAAGTCCCTCGACTTTGTCTCGGGACTTATTTACTCTTCCCTCAATAGCATTTAAAATCCCTCGGGATGTAATATTCCGTGCTATACCCTCCACCGCCATTTAATAACAGTATAATAGACAATGTCCATAATACTGAAGTTAATGCTACGTAGCTATTAGCAACAGGTCAATTCAGTCATTCTTACGAAGTGTTGAAATGGTCACTAACGCCCAGAATAGATGTATAATTACGAAGAAAAGGATTTTCTTTATTCATATTGCTCGTTGCGTCAGCGCCTTAATCAATCTTTTCAGATAGATTATATCCCCAGGTAAGACTAGTAAGACTGGTCATCACAGAATAAGAAGTATTGCATTTGTATCATTGGATGCGTTTCTATACTTCTTTTTAGCCCATAATCAGGTTTGTTTAAATAAATGTCAAGCTATAGATGCTTACCATTGCCGGTGAAAAACGCAAGCACGTTCGTAAACGCGATTTAATAGTCTTACAGTTTTTGAAACACTGAACAGTGTGACAGTGTGCTTTCTAGACGGAATCACGTCTCTCAGAGTAAACTCTAAACAAATTTGCCGCGTGTTTGTAGGAGTTGATAAACGCTCCCCTATTCATTTAGAACCAAATATTATCTGCACGACACCGGATCCATTAAGTCGCTATTAATGGAGAGAATAGGATGACGGTTACATTAACCTGTTTCTTACTAGATTGTTGAAACCCCAATAGACGTAATACAGTTCCCATCAGGTTCCAGCAGGCAATTGGTTAACTCTTGAAAACATCAAGTCATAATTGCAACCCCTGCGGCGAAGTGTGTACCAATGCTACCTCCGATTGGCACCATTACCATTTAAATCCTCTAAGAGTCAAGTTAAATTGCAAATAATTAAAGGGATCTAGTAACTTTGTTGACATGTGAAAAGTGATGAAGGCTGGATGCAATGTATATTGTTGTTATCTCATATGTCCACAGGGTATTGTGTGAAAATGTCAAGTCAAATGGACATTGCATGGCCAAGTAATGAGCGAAAATGCAAAGTGATATTCACTAACTCACTGCACTCACTTTATACACGGTTTCAAAACTCCGGGGGAGTTTTTTCTTAACTGAATACTTCGATCGTACATATCTTTGTAACGAAAGGGAAATTTGAAAAACCGAAACCGGTCCTATGATTTTATTGTTAATACGAATACAACAAGGTATGAGGGAACCGCTAGAATTAATATTTTATTTTGAGGATTTGGACAATGTTACTAAGTCCCTTTAACTAGTCCCTGCCCTTTATTACAAGTCAGCACTAATAGTTGTATCCCCCTATTCAACTTCTCTTAATAAACAGGAGTTTTAAGTTTGTTAAGAAGTCTGAATGGCTGGATATTTTTGTTATCAAGATAACAAATATTTTCATGATTGTGTGATTTTTTGGAAGTAACAAATATGCAGGCACAATATTCATATTGTGCATAGAGTCGCATGTAGCACTCAGAAATGTCAGAGGGTTCAACAGTGAAAGTCAATTACTTTGCTCTGCTTGAACCCCTTCTTGGAAATCTGCGACATTAAACAAGTCTTTACCACTTTTTTATTTTATTAAAGACATCTCCAAGGCACAAATATTTAGAGCGAAATCATGACCAAAGCTTTTATGATACAATCGCATTAATTATAATTATAATGAAAGAGCACTGTATGTATCGAGAGTCATATTGTACATTGAACAATATTATGATACAGTTATTGTTAGTTTTTGTTTATGAGTATTTATTTGTCCACTGGGAACTTGATTCTGGGAACTTGATTTAATCCACAAAGAGTTAAGATATCATATACAAATAATTATGCAGTTCCATGCAAAGAAACAAACTGATTTTAGCTTCTACTGACGTCATGCGCTATAAGATAATGTGAGCAAATAGCGTTGATAATGAAGAACGCAATAATTGTGTTGACCTGCTTGTGGCGGTGCGAACAATTTATTATACACACGAACAAGCCAATAAATTTGAATGTTTAGGCTGTATCGTCCAACCTAGAACCCAATAATTGTTTTAACCTGGCGGTGTGGATAATTTATTACGTATACAAAACAGCCAACAAATTTGATTACATCAATAGCTGTATATCGTCTAACCTAGCAACTGCTGAAATTAATGGGCGCTCCTAAAATCCCGCGCGTGTTCCATAAACAGGTCTTCTTGATTTGCGATGGTTGACATCGTCATGAAGCGGCAACGGGTGCGTTTATCAACTTGTCCTAGCTTTCAAAACAGCGGCAACTATGAGTATGACTCACAAAGAAATGTTTGCATATCATGGTAAGTGTTATTCAAATTAGCTAGATTATATTGATACTTTCGTATGTTCGCAATCGCTTACTAGCAACACCAATACAAACTCACCATCTGAGAGAAAAGAACTGAATTCAACTTAGCTTCAACATTCGAAACAAAATCATCAGTTAACACATGGCACTCCATATATCTGTGAACCATGCTATAAAAAGGGTGAAATAAACATCCTTTCCAGCCTCGGTATATTGTTGGGTAGAAACTCTCGTTAAAACGGCTTTATCAAGAGAAGGGATTCCTGCTCGCACGGGTATAAAACAAGATCGTACTTCTTTTAGCGTTAAAAAGAGAGGTTAAAGTGATCCATTAACTTAAAATCTCCCCAAAGGTTGAAAGCGCATCGTTGCATCGTTTGGGTGCACACAAACGATGCAACGATGCACCTTTAACCTGAAGGTGCAACTTTTCTATTGATATAAAGGTGCAAATGTGCACCTATAAAGGTGTTGCCAGTGTTGCAAAAAAAAGGTGCAAAAGTGACCCTTTTTATCTCAGTGTGTATCTATATATCCCTACCATGTCTGTTGCCGGCCTCTAAATCCATATTGCGCTTTAAATCCCAATCACGGGAAAACTGTTCGATGAGCCAAGCACGCATAATGTTTGTACGCACTGTCAGCGACGTTTATATATGCGATGATATGCTCATCCAAAAGACTCGGAGCGCAAGCGATAAGTGTATACAGGATCCTATGCGCGCACGCACGGTGTCGCGCTTGGGCACGTATCTATTTGTGGGTTGCACACACTTATAAGAAAGGGGTTACTCTCTTCGGACTGAAACCTGACAACACGAAAGTGTTCTTGGAAACGTTAATGACGGATTCTTAGTCTCAGAAGTCGAGAGAAAAACATGGACAAATCTATGTTCCCCTTTTCGCTATATTTAACTATATTATCGTGTTTACATCGCAGTGCGAAGATCGTCTATGAAATATTTATAAATGCACAACGCGTGACTATGTTTTTAAATAAAATGAGGTTCCAAGAGTACGATTCTTAATTATGTGCGTTGAATTCGGTCATTATGTATTTGGCACGAAATGTACTCCTGTTTTCATTCAGTCACGATGGATGTAATCAGAGACAACAAATCGAATCTGAGATTCGCGAACTGATGAAAATGGCTCAAAACCACTAATTATGTACAACTGAAAAGTCAGAAAATTTCAAAAATAAAGTTCTTGCTAAACGTTTGATTTTAATGCCAATCTAAAGTGCATACTTGGTAGTATATACTCCGAGAAAATGAGCACGTAATGTTACTGTGCAAGAAATGTGTGCTTCATTTTGATAAAAAGGTGTAACATACGTTACCATCAACATTTCACATGTTAGATAGTTAGTTTCAAAGTTGTTAACTGAATGTTACAACCATGAAAAAAAACAATGAAGTGTTAATTAAACCACTAAAACATATTTTGTGAACATTCATCTAGTCAGGTGTCCGTTAACGATTTCCAAAGATATGTAATTTGGCCGTAACGTATGTTTCAAATTGGTCACGTATGTTACATTTAGTGTTGTTTGAATACAATTTTGGCCTTGAAAATGATTGCTAAGCTCACCCTTAACCACATATAGATGGCGTTAACCAGTTTGCTATCAATTTAGATAGTTATTAAGTATATCCCACACACATTTTTTTACACCTGGTAACGTATGTTACATCACCTAGTAACGTATGTTACATCATTTGGTTGATTAAGCAACATTTAGTTGAACTTAATTTTCATTTTTTGTGTGATATCAATCTACTTCATTGGCCTGAACTCCAGTAGAGTAATTTACATCATAGTGGTTACCTATATTTAAAATTCGTGGTAACGTATGTTACACCTCTTAAATCTACTATTTTATCCCGTCTCTTTCTTATATTCCCAGTCACATTTCTTTTGTATCTTGACTTTTAAATATGTTTTTACTTGTATGCCATGTTCTCATCATTAGAAAAATAAGATAACTGTACAGATGTGAGCATCTAAGCATATCCCTTTATTTAGTAAGATAATGGTAACGTAGGTTTCACTAGATTTGGCGACACATTTCCAATGGCCATCAACATTTTAAATTAAGTGGGATCATAACATTTTGTATTATGTTTCATAGAACACTGTGCTGCTGTCGTAAAACTGCCCTTATTTTGCTCCTGTGTACTCTTATTTTTTTACAAACCTGGAAAAACTGAACGATTTTGTCTTGGGGACATGGGGTTTTTGATACCTCGGCCATATTCTATCCCCTGTCAATTGTTTATTTTACTTTCAATCACTTTGAATTTATGGTTACTTTTACGAGAAGGACCCTCACTATCAAGTAAAAGTACAATTTAACTGGTGTAAAGTTAAATCTCTTCTCTAGAAGACCAGGATCACTGGAGACACACTTTTTCACTAATGGTGCATATTTAGTGGTTTTGCATGCGCTTCTTCGAATTAGAGGAAAACAAAGTAATATAATGAAATGAATGGATTGACGTTTCATTCTTAGTCTTCTTTAGTTTCTTGTTCCATTCTTTCTTCTCTCATTACCTATACATGCATCTTGAATTCAACAAGCCAATGTTTAAAGGGTTCTAGTAACATCTTACTTAGAACCCTAGTGGATCTCTCATACCATGTTATATTCGTATCACCAATAGAAGCGTTGAATATGTTTTGGTGTTTCGATTTTCCCTTTTGTTAAAACGATATCTACGATTGAAGTGTTCGGATTCACTGGAAAGTCATGAGTAAGCGAATCTCTCTTAGAATTTTTGCAAATTAATTTGCCATACAATTTCCATTCAACATAACATTTTCACAAAATTACTCATCATATCACAACAAATACACATTTGATCAACCATTTATCACCTCTCAACAAAGTTACTATAGATACCTTTACATTTCCACACCTCGATCTCTAATTTAAAGCACATTTACGTAAGAGAAGGAGGTTACGTTTAGACATGCCCTCCCTTTCTCCTGCGGGATTAAAGTAACGATATTAACCCAGTATGTAGTCTTGGCAACCACTGGAAATATCCTCGCTTCAATACAACAGCGAACATGACAAAGGACATTATCGAACAATTGCTACGTTGACGTGTTGATTTCGTCTTCTTTAATCATCTGAGTGCCAAATTAAATGAAACGGTTCCACTTGACCGAGTTGTTACGACATTTGTTTGGTTAATGAAAACAAAACTAATTTTGTTGACAACGAATAGGAGTACACAGTGTATAATGTATATAATCTATTCCACACTTATCTATATATTGTGTGCATGAAGAAACAAATGAACGGATCTACATCTACATTATTTAATATAGGATTTCTCGGTCAATTTCGTAAGTTGGCCAAACGAATTAATTTTGTGTGCATTCAATTTCGCCGATGTTGCCGTAACCACAGCTTTGTTTTGTAGTTCAAATTCGTTTTTTAGCATTTTAATTCATATAACGATCATTCGAAAACATTTTGTTTGCTTTCGATTTAAAACGTGTTTCTATTTCGTAGAATTGTCATTCAATTTAAAGCGAGAAAATTAGTGATTACGTAACACTGTCTTCCATGAATTGAATGCTAATAGCGCGCTTTTTAAATTGAATGCTATAAGTGCTAAATCACTTGACCGAAGAGCTAAATAGAATGAAGGAAATACAATTTTTAACGCCAGTTGTAAGCCTTCATCTTAATTTCGCGAATTTGAATGAACCGCAATTCAGTACGAATGAAAAATTTACGAAATTGGCCGAGAAAACCTATATATTTCGAATCTCTATGTCGTCTAAATCCTGATCACGGGAAATATGTTCGATGAGTAAATCACGCGTATGTCTGTACTCATTATGAGCGACGTTAATGTATGCGACAATTTGCTCATCGTAAAGACTCAGAGCGCAAGCGATTGCTGTATACAGGATTGTATGCGCGCATGCATGGCGTCGCACAGTGGTGCTTGGCCACTAATTAGTAATATTTAGGTACTAGACTGGAGTCAAACATGGTGCTAAGAAAACCAAGCATGGGTTTTTTCAACCAATGTGGGCACCACCTTTGTCATGTTAAAGACCTATCTATGATTATACAAACGACTTTCAATGAAATCGAGGAATGCGATTATTCTTTTGTAAATTTTATTCCCATTTTAGCCATATCAATGGCACAATAGTCACAAAGAATGTTCCATTAGATGTACATTTCCACGTTTGCCACGTCAATATATCGACATGAATCGTTCGCGTTGATCCGCAACAATGATATTTGTTTTTATACAGCAGTGAAATAGAAAAATATTTTAAATTATATTTGTTTCGACATACATAGTGTTCTAACTTTCTCCAACACAAAACATTTGTTACCATACTTGCGTGTCCTATTTATATATAAAAACAACTTTGAAATACTACATAATTTGCCACTGTTCGATGCATACTTCTCTTTATAAACCTTCCAATTTTCTTGTTTGCTCTTTTACATTGCACGTTTGAGCTTCGATTTTTGTTTTTCGTTAAAATATCTATTATACAGAATGTTTAATAACGATAATGGAATTGTGGGATATACACTGTTAAAACGCTGTGTAAACAAATTCAACAACTTGTTGAAATTTTTCAACAACCGCTGTTTGACATATGAACCATCCAACTGTTGTTGAAAAGCATTCAACAACCCCAGTTGTTTAAAGTTTACACAACTGTTGTTTTAATTTCTTCTACAACTGTTGTTTAGAATAAATTTCAACGATCCCGTTGTTGAAATAGCAAAATACAAAACAAGATGTAAAAGCGGCAAGGGTAGGATTATAAGTCTCACTCTCTATCGACTGCGCTATCTCGGTTCGCTTGGCTTGCGAAGGGACAAAAGAAACTATCACGTGATTTAACACGTTTCATCAACGCTTGAACAATGGCCGCTTCACGCAACCCTTCTTCATACAACTTATCATGCTACACCTAAAGTTGTATGAAAATATTTAACAACCATTTTTACACAGCGTTTTAACAATGTGTGGCTGCAATATGCAATGAATTTTCAATGATAATCTTAATAACGAACAACGAAAAACGTATAAATATAAATCAATTTAAAAAAATCCTTTATGTTTAAGGGTGCCTTCTCAACAAAAACATGTTCGTACCAAATAGATGGTCAGGAATAAATAATTATTCCTTTCAAACAAAAACAAATTATTTGCAGCGATATGAAATGCACTTGTAATGTATTTATCATATTATTTCCATAATGTGTTTTCTATTTTTCTAAAGCGATTTCAAATGGTATGGGGGTAAACTATACTCAAGAATCTGAAAAACGAGAAACTGCTACTGGAGGAGATTTACATTATAAGTAGATATGAACAAAGCTTGTCATATAAAATGCTACTTATTACCAGCCATAACATAATGCTGATATATCAGCTAGATCAAAATAATGGAGTTAACGTGCTTGCAACGTTCTAATAATTCAGTACAACATTAAAACAAATCAGGGAATGTTAAATCTCAAATCAAACTAAATAACGTTCTATACTTCTGACAATTTCGCACACACATAAAAAGAAATATCAAACAAAAATAGTACAACTTTTAGCACCAACAGTTAGATGTCCAGCATGTCATATATAAAATCAAAATACACACATATGAGGGGAAATGCAACAACTAAAAATAAAGATACGATTGGAATACAACAAAATTTCCATTTCCATATTAAAATAAAATCAATGTTGTAATGGTATTTGGTAATATTGGCATTATGATCCAGCATTTATATATTTGCCGAAATGTAAAATACTATGGCGCCAACGGACGCCAACGACAATTTATACTAAAATTATTAACATAATGCTAAGTGTAGCCAGTGTTAAATTCCCTTTCTATTCATAATATCCTATAAAATATGATATATAAAAATAATAACGTTAGTATCCGATCGGTATTACGGTAAAATAAACACAATTGATAACTTCGCCTGAATCGAAAAAATAGTATTTCTGTCCTGCATTGTTGTTGATTTATTTTTGTTTTTCTTTCTTTTTTAAATTTGGAAACAAAGGTGAGAATGTGGTTATACTTGGTAATATGAAATTCACTTAAAGGGGTCTAGTAACATTGTCCAAATTCTCAAAAAGCAATTTGAATTCCAGCGGTTCCCTCATACCTTGTTGTATTCGTATTAACAATAGAATCATGGGGCATGTTTCGGTTTTTCGAATTTTCCTTTTGTTAAAAAGATATTTACGATTGAAGTATTCAGATGTTAAACTATCCACGGGTTAGTCGTAACCGTGTACAAAGTCAGTGCAATCAGTAAGGGAATATCACTTTGCTTTTTTGCCCATTACTCTGCCATAAAACTTGAAATTTTCATATATTTCTTAGTTGAAATATCAGATCACAACAAGACACAATTTGTATCAACCATTCATCACTGTTTGCACATGCCAACACAGTTACTAGATCCCTTTAACGTGCACTTATGCACATCAATTATCAGACTACAGTAATACACGTATTGACAACGTTGTAATGACACGAGCGCACACTGTCCCAAACATGCCCATTAGCAGCAACCTATCAAAGTCATTATTTTGTCATTAGGGGCCGAGTCAAGTTTCGACGCCTCGATCGAGCCAAACGATCTAAGTTTCAACTTTCGTGAAAACCAAAATGAATATGCCTTAGAAAAACGCTCATATTTCCCTTAATATTGCACCAAATTCTTAACAAATTTCATTAAATTTGGGGAAAAACTCCACTCTATCAAATACGTAAAAGAAAATTCATGATATTGGACCAATTTTAACTTTCAACTCAATTTTCTCGGTTCAACCTCACTCGGCTAGTAGCTCCTTTTAAAATCCATAGTTACATTTTACCAAACCATTTTGGTTTTGCGGGTTTAGCATGGGGCAACATGGTTACTCACTCCATTTAATATCAAAATATGGATAGGGTACAAATCTGTATTATCGAATCAGTTTTTATAATGCTGCGACTGGCATCTTGCCACGAGCATGACGAGTGCGAATCTGCACAAATCTAATTTGGTTATACAAGTATTTAAGTCATGTATGTAGAAGTGGACACGGATGACCAGTCTAATAAAATTATAAACGTTTAACATATAATATTTGACTTCTGGAATGCACATTTTTAACACTATATGGTGTTGTATTGTGGCTACTTGAACCAAGACTCCGGCTACGAATTTCATTTGAAATACCAAAACTAACAAATTGAGAAAATGGCACTTAATTCATCAAGACGAGCCATTATCATTTTAGGGACGAGGTCGATTTGTCCATAATGAAAACACATTTTAAATACAGCAGGTTAATTGAACTTTACTTTGATACCAATTACACTGTATTTAGAGATTCCATTAAAGAGATATCGATATATTTTTCGTGGTTTAGAAAGATAGTTTGATATTAGGAAAAACTTTCAAATAGAATTTTACTTTAGTCGAAGTATGAAGGGGAAAGGGAGACAACAAAATAGTATGTATTTATCACATCCTTTTCGATATAAGTTTGCTTCAAAATGTTAACATATGATAGAAAAAATCCCATAATTCCAAATGAGATTAAAGTAGTAAGACATGAAATTTCGTTTGAGGAATATCGACATGTTCCCTGCGCCCCAAGATCCAGTGAGCAATGGGTTAAAATTCGGTGTTCTCAGCACGAACGTCGCGTACTTGTGCAAGTTGGTAGCAACATAAATGGCAGAGAGAGAGAGTGTGTTAAAGACTGTCATGCGTGTGGTTCGTAGAGCCTAGCTGCCAGAACCTGTGTGAACATCATCACTATAGGCTATTTTGTGCGTACTATACAAAACATTGAGCAGGTTTTGTTCGGACAGTGCGCAAGGCATTTGCAAGATGGCACCGCCCGTCTGATTATCGAATCCGCACTACCTTTAAAGTCCGGCGCAGACAGAGCCGACTCGACCCGATCCGACTGGTTTTCAGCCTGATTAACTCAGTATGCATTGCCTCAGGACTTCGGTTTTGTTAATCAACTGCCAGTCAGAGTTCATTCGATGCCAATTCAACATGTTGAATCGGCTCCGACTGGGCGAAACTGACTCTATAGCCTGACTGAAAAACAGTCGGATCGGGTCGAGTCGGCTGTGTCTGCGCCGGGCTTAAAACCGAACGGCCCGACCGGGCGGTGTCATATCAGATCCCGCTTACTGCTGACAGGGCCTTTCACGGACGAAGATCTGAGGTGTTAGCAGACTAGTCAAGGAAAATTCAACAAAACAAACTCAAGTAAAGCAACATTTCTAGTTTCATTTTAAATTCCAATGTTATAATTCAACTATTAAACATGATTTGTAGCACGATATTTTAAAAGAAAACTGGGATTTTGGCGAAATATATGAATTCCCCCTTTTTCATGCGAAACACCTAGTATTTCAGTCATGTTCCTTACACTAGTGTTAAGTTTAATTGTTAATTTTAAATATTGTTGTGATTTGCACATTACTGTACCCAACATGGCATAATTATGAAATAAAAAGATCTGATGAAAAACCCGATTTCGTTGAAACCAGGTACCTATTCTTTTCCTAAAATAAGCCCACATTAGAAATTGGACAGCTGCAGTATATACTTTGATAAACAGAACCGTTATAATCATATATTTATAATCGCTGGTTTTCGTTTCATCCCAATAACATGAATAATATACACACAAGACAGCGATCATCCCAAAATACATTAAACTTCTCTGTAACTTTAAAATATTTGTCTGCTCTTTCGATTCATTAACAGCATTTTTGTGCAGCATCTTATAAATTATGTCACTTCAGAACAAAATAAAAACTGTATTATCTAAGATGAAATAATAATATAGTATTCCATTTCAGTAACCATTATCATTAGCTCAGTACAATAGGCAGAGTTTAGTTGTAACAGTTATTATCTTTTTACTATCCAAGACATCAGTATATCACATCACATTATATTGTCAATTAAATTGCATTTGAAGCAACCTTGTTTCAGCTTTGAAGCGCAAATCAAAAATAACTTAATATAGTTTTGTATAGTTGTTTTGGTCACGCGAGCGAAGAGCAAAAATAGGTTTTCTTGTCTTAATGTAAGACTTCGTCCTTATCCTTCAAGATAAATCAGTTAAATTATCTAGCGAATCACTAGAGAGATGATGCCTTTCCAGGAGATATTCAATAAGGACATTTTCTCCGTGTGTTATTGGTAAACGTGATATCCCCACACTTGCGACAATGCCCAATCGATCACGCTAACTTGTGTCGATCTCGATTTGGCCACGTACGTCGAATCTCAATTTCGCCATCGTATGACGTTCCTAGCTATATTCAGCCAATATCAGGCATGCGTGGATTTTATTCGAAGATAATCAATGGTCCATTTCGCCATCTCTACGATTATGTTTTCAATAGCAATTAAGAAAAGAAACAGAGTGCAACCAGCGTCCGTCACCTAGTTTCGTATTCGGGGCCAGTCACTTTATGCCTATCTGACCATCTGGTGTCCGTGATAACGCGAGATATAAACCGTGCACTCGTTTCCATCGAATTCCTTGTAGTTCTGAACTACACCGTATATTAATCGACACATGCTTTGGAGCATCTTCCCCACGAGATTCGCTCGCTTGTCCCTACGTTACGCGTTGGAAAACACCTTCCCCATTTTCACACATCGTAGTCAAATCATGCATATGACGGGGACCCCATCGGTTCACCGTTCTTCTGACTTGTCTGATGCATGGTGATCTCAGAGACCGCCGAGGTGACTGCTGTCAAAGGATACACGTTTAGCCTCCCGCCGGACATCGTGTCGTCGTCGTTGCCGTGTCCCGCCCTTAGCCGCGTGTTCTTCTTCTCCTGACCGAGACACGGGTTTCGTAATTTCCAGGGCCGAGCGTCTGCGGTCGACGTGAGCTCGTAGCCCTTGACGTCGCCGCAGTGCCACGCCTTCTTGTAGCTCTTCTTGAAACTGTCGCTGAGGAAGCCGTAGAGGAACGGATTCGCGCAGCTGTTCATATAGCTTAGGCATATCGTCAGCTCGTTGAAGAAGAACAAAGTCCGCGCGCTCATGTGGAACGAGGCGACGACGCGGTACAGGAAAAACGGCGACCAGCACACGACAAAAACCATGATGACGCATAGTACCAATCGGTTCACTTTGCGGGACTTTTCCCACTTGCCAGTTTTGTTGCCCATCTTGTGCAGTCTGACGATGATCATGATATAACACGCTGCTATGACAGTGACCGGTATGACAAACCCAAATATGAACATGTAGAAGCTGAAGGCCTTTGAGACGGCTGTAGTGGCGTCGGGGCCGACGATTGACGAAATGTCTATGCCGCAGGATAAGTGCTCTTCCTTGTAGCGAGTGAACACCATGATGGGCGATGCGGCGGCCAGAGCTAGGATCCACACGGACACGTTGATGATCGTTGCCACCCTCATGTTGCGGTAGCAGGAGGCCTTGACGGCGTAGCACACTGCGACGTAGCGGTCGATGGCCATCAGGGTCAGGCAGAAGATGCTGGTGAAGAGGTTGAGCGCGTCGATGCCGAACACGAGATGGCAGAGGACCTTGCCGAAGAGCCACTGCGGGTGGATGGTGGCCACGGCGAGGAAAATCAGCGCGATCAGGAAGAGGTTGTCGGCCAGCGCTAGGTTCAGGATGTAGATGTTGGTTACCGTCTTCATCTTGGCGAAGCGGAGGATAACGTAGATGACGGTGCCATTGCCGATCAGGCCGATGACGGAGACGAGGAAGTAGAGCGACCCGGTGAAGATGAAGAGCCAGTTTCCGGATAGCGTCTCGTTCGAGTAGCTGTAGATACTCTCCGACACGGTCGGGTACGAAGACTCAAAATCGTCAGACATTGTTCCAAATTTTCCTTCACTCCAAGAGTGAGATCCAGATGAAAATGTGTTTTATTTTGTTAAAAGCACAAATCAACAGGTAGTTTTTGTCCACATGGTCGGCATTCATGCAGATTTATATCCAGGTATCTCGTGTACAATCAGCAAATGTTATCCACTAACAGTCTTTGTCCTCAGAAAATAATTTGTACGTCAAAATCGGGTACAACTTCTGATAAGGTGTGTTGAAAAAGCCTTGACTCGATTCCCTTGTCTGATAAATGCAGCAATAACAATATCCTCAACTGTTTAGAAAATCGCAGTTTAGGTGATACACGATTTTTCAGAGCAAGTAGACGAGATCGTGCTCGCCAGGAAACTGAGGCAGAACACCGCCTGTTGCACGGTTTTATTCCTCTTCCCTTTGAGCGTGCATCTTCATTTAAATGATTTCCCACCAGTGCAGACGCAACCTCGAAAGTGATTAAACAGACTACTGTGTATAGCTGCGGATAGCGAGAACGACGTACAGTATGTGAACGTACGGCGTGTAGTTTAACAAAGGGGCGTGGCCATTGATGCTTTCAATGATGCCATTGGTCAAATATCATCGTCATTCCGCGCGAAGAGATGCGCATGGGACTTCCAGCTGCGAATACGGTCGTTCATTCGTCGATTTGTCCACGTATGTACATCGACAGCTTGGCGCGATTGGTAGTATGATTAGTATCGAGTGCAGTGCAGTATAAATTCAGAACAGATTTAGATGATGGGTTTATTATCACTACTGCCCGTTCGCTCATCACATGATTGTGATCTGCTGAGATGGGTATGGTATACATTCAACTAAATTATAAGGAAGGGGATATTCATACTACATGTGTTGTGTCTTTTTTGGCACACTCACAGATTGAAATCAAGCATGTTTGAGAATTAATCATTGTCGAGTTTAATAGGGGACACTACGAGTAGAATATCACGTCCTCTTAAAATGCTCCATGCTATACATGTTGCAAAATAATATTAATAGTAGTAGTAGTAGTAGTAGTAGTAGTAGTAGTAGTAGTAGTAGTAGTAGTAGTAGTAGTAGTAGTAGTATTAGTAGAAGAAATAGTAGTAAAGTAGTAGAAGTAGTAGTGGTAGTGGTAGTAGTAGTAGTAGTAGTAGTAGTAGCAGCAGTAGTAGTAGTAGTAGTAGTAGTAGTAGTAGTAGTAGTAGTAGTAGTAGTAGTAGTAGTAGTAGTAGTAGTAGTAGTAGTAGTACTACTACAAGTAGTAGAAGCAGCAGTAGAAGTGGTAGTGATGTTGTTGATGGAGTTGGTGGTGTTGTTATTGGTGGTGGTGGTGGTGGTGGTAGTGGTGGAGCTATAATAGTTGTGGTGGTAAGGGTAGTATGGATATGAGATTACAGTGAAGGTCAGGTCTAATGTATTTGTCCGGTACGACACAAACATCATATCCAATTCGTTTGAATTCAATAGATAAAACAGATACAAATTATTACGTGGGTAAATATATGTCTGTGTAGGCATTGATGGCATGTTCATAATGGAGAAGTATCAGTGTTGTGCAATTCTATCGTAATAAGTGCCGAATGTGACGTACAGGAGAAAATGCAAACAAAAAATTGTACTTCTGCATATTTTGTTTTTATTTTTTATTTTGTTCTCAATGATATTTATTTCGTCATTCCTTACATACAAACAAAATAATTGACAATACAG
>JBAMJV010005886.1:0-70757 GCA_037951105.1 Echinarachnius parma
GATTATGAAAATGGCATTAAGGATATGTAAATTAGGTTCAAAGGTCAAATAATTCACTGTTACAATGACAAATGCAGTGTGCAATCACTGATGTATCTTTCCCGATTTCCCATTTTCGTTAAGAGAGCTAATGTTGTATCGCGGTTAATTTGTGACACAAGATCAAAGGGTCGTGGGTTCGAATCCAAGGCAATAATTTTTCTTTTTTTCTTCTTTTTTTCTTTCTTTTTTTCAGGGGTGGGGGAATCTATTATTATTGATATCATGATTGAGTAGTTATTTTTGGAATCATCATTTTATCATAATAAATCCGATATGTATAACCTTAATTCGTCAAAGTGACGAATTCAAAATCTAGTATTGTTTTTGTGTCTGTATGCCAATGCATAGAGACACGAAAACAAGG
Organism: Echinarachnius parma; assembly: GCA_037951105.1. Taxonomy (NCBI): domain Eukaryota; kingdom Metazoa; phylum Echinodermata; class Echinoidea; order Clypeasteroida; family Echinarachniidae; genus Echinarachnius; species Echinarachnius parma. The sequence continues at coordinate 407 of JBAMJV010005886.1, forward strand.
ATTTTGTTCGTCGGATACCTCAATAACGGGTGCAGCTATTGTCCCTGAAACTTTGCCAGATGATAGATCTTGGTCTAACTTAGAACTGCAAACTTTGAGTGCCGCCGACTATTCGTGACGTCACGGGACGCCATTTTGTGAAATTACATTCATGGATGTATCTCAGTCATGCATCTTGTATTTCCTTAAATTTAGCACCAATAATTATCACGCCGAGTGGCAACTTTTCCGATTATGCGCATGCGCATGCGCTACGTACAAGCGCGTACGCGCTCGTCTCAAGGATCTTAAAATCTGGAAATGCTCAAAAACAACCATTTTTTAATTCGGAGCATAACTTTTTAAAAGTCCACAAAACCCAACTTTCTTTTAATATCCGGAAAGATTATGAGGTGTAGATGCGAATTCATACCTTCATTTATGCCGAGTAAATGTCATAAAGTCATCATATTGACGGTTAAAAATTAAATAGCGCACGAGTGTGAACATTTTCCCAAGTCTGGTCTCTTATCGGCCATAACTTTTTAAAAGTCCACAAACTCGCAAATTTCTTTGAATATCCGGAAAGATTATGAGTTGTAGATGCGAATTCATACCTCATTTATGCCGAGTAATGTTACAAAGTCATCATATTGACCGTTGAAATTTAAATGGCGCACGAGTGTGAAATTGGCTAAGTCTGTATAGCGCCATCTAACATCTAACGGCGACAGTTAAAAGCAAATAATTGGCAAAATATGGTAAAACATGCTTTTTAATTCGGCCATACTTTTTCAAAAGTCGACAAAAACCCAATTTTATTTGAATATTTGGATAGATTATGAGTTGTAGATACGAATTCATACTTGCTTTATGCGAGTAAATGTTCTAAAGTCATCGAATTGACCGGTTAAAGTTGAAATCGCGCAAATAGTGTGAAAATTGGCTAAATTTGGTCAAACATGCACTTCTCTTATCGGTCACAACTTCTTTGATACATGGATATATGCAAATATTTTTTCATATTCTGAAAGAGTATGAGTTGCACATATTTTTACAAATTTAACATTGGCCAATCAGATTTTGTAAAGTCATCATAGTGTACGATAAAGTAAAACAAAAGTTCAACCTTCAATTACGACCTGTTCCGTTCTCAAATCGTGAATGAAATCGAAAAAATGATTGTGTAGAGGAAACTCAGCTTTAACATACTGAAAACCGGGTCAAAATCGGCCAAAGGAAAGGTGTGATATGGTTGAAATAAGGACGTCAGGTACAGAGCCATTTTACAGTCATTTTGGTCAATTTAAGAGCTTCCCACTCCCCAATTTGATAACAATTGAATGTAATGAATTAATATTGTTACCCTATTTTGTGTCATTCATTTATGCCAAGTAAACGTTATGACATCATCATATTATGCGTTGAAAAGTCAATATCATCATAATATCGTAATTTCGATATGTATAACCTTAATTCGTCAAACGTGACGATTCAACATCTAGTATTGTTTTTGTGTCTGTATGCCAATGCATAGGAGACACGAAAACAAGGATTTTGTTCGTCGGATACCTCAATAACGGCTGCAGCTATTGTCCTGAACTTTGCGAGATGATAGATCTTGGTCTAACTTAGAACTGCCAACTTTTGGGTGCCGCCGACTATTCGTGACGTCATCAGGACGCCATTTGTTAAATTTCATTCATGGATGTATCTCAGTCATGCATCTTCTATTCCCTTTAAATTTGGCACCAACAATTATCAGGCCAAGTGGCAACTTTTCCGATTATGCGCATGCGCATGCGCTACGTAACAAGCGCGTACGCGCCCGTCTAAGGATCTTAAAATCTGAAAATGCTCAAAAACAACCATTTTTGTATTCGGGCATAACTTTTTTAAAAGTCCACAAAACCTATTTCTATTTTAATATTCGGATAGATTATGAGTTGTAATGCGAATTCATACCTCATTCATGCCGAGTAAATGTCATAAAGTCATCATATTGACGGTTAAAAATTAAATAGCGCACGAGTGTGAAAATTTCCCAAGTCTGGTCTCTTATCGGCCATACTTTTTCAAAAGGTCCACAAACTCCCAAATTTCTTTGAATATCCGGAAAGATTATGAGTTGTAGATGCGAATTCATACCTCATTTATGCCGAGTAAATATTACAAAGTCATCATATTGACCGTTAAGATTTAAATGGCGCACGAGTGTGAAAATTGGCTAAGTCTGAAGAGCGCCATCTAACATCTAACGGCGAACAGTTCAAACAAATAATTGGCAAATATGGTAAAAACATCCTTTTTTAATTCGGCCATAACTTTTTCAAAAGTCGACAAAAACCCAATTTTATTTTAATATTTGGATAGATTATGAGTTGTAGATACGAATTCATACCTCATTTATGCCGAGTAAATCTTCTAAAGTCAACGAATTGACCGCTTAAAGTTGAAATCGCGCAAGAGTGGAAAATTGGCTAAATTTGGTCAAACATGCATTTCTCTTAACGGTCACAACTTCTTTGATACATGGATATATACAAATATTTTTTCATATTCTGAAAGAGTATGAGTTGCACATATTTTTACAATTTTAACATTACCCAATTAGATTTTGTAAAGTCTTTATTGTGCACGATAAAGAAAAAAAAAGTTCAACCTTCAATACGACCTGTTCCCGTGCTCTAATCGTGAAATAAACTCGAAAATCGCGTAATGTAGCGGAAACTCAGCTTTAACATACTGAAAACCGGTAAAAGTCGGCCAAAGGAAAGGTGTGATATGGTTGAAATAAGACGTCAGGTACAGAGCCATTTTACAGTCATTTTGGTCAATTTAAGAGCTTCCCACTCCCCTTTTGTTATGAATTGAATGTAATGAATTAATATTGTTACCCTATTTGGTGTCATTCATTTATGCCAAGTAAATGTTATGACATCATCATATTACGCGTTGAAAAGTCAATATCATCATATCGTAATTTCAATATGTATAACCTTAAATCGTCAAATGTGACGAATTCAACATCTAGTTATTATTATTATTATTCTTCCGATTTTGTTCGTCGCATATCTCAAGATCAGATGAATCAATCATCATGAAACTTCACATGATGATAGATCATCATCTGACTTAGTGCAACGTAATCATTTTAATCTCGTCAGATCTCTGTGACGTCATCAGGACGCCATTTTGTCAAATTTCAATAATCATCATAACTCAGTCATGCATCATTAATTTCACTTCAAATTTCGCATCAATATCAATCAGTTCAATCGTCATCTTTTAAGCTCATGCGCGTGCGCTTACACTCAGAGACGCGCGCATACGCGTCCGTCAAGTGAAAAAAAAAATTAAATGTTCAAAACCCCAACCCGAGTAATTTACTATATGTTTCAGACAATTTTAAGCGTTTCAAAAAATTCCGCGCGTGCGCGTCGGCGCGCGCGTATTTGCGCGCGTAACGCGAATGAATAAGAAAAATGTAGTTTTTTACATGTTTTGCAATTCTTATACATCCCTCAGCACACCCTATCAACTTGAGTCATTATTGACTCATAATAACGGAGTACGCGCGTGTCAAAGTCAAAATTTACGCGCGCACGCAAAATGGCAAAAAATGGCAAAACATGGTAAAAAAACACCCTTTTTGTATTCGGCCATAACTTTTTAAAAAGTCCATAAACACCCAATTTTCTTTTAATATTCGGATAGATTATGAGTTGTACATACGAATTCATACCTCATTTTGCCAAGTAAATGTTATAAAGTCATCGTATTGACGGTTAAAGTTGAAAATGCGAATTTTAATCAATTTCAATCAATGTTGAAAATCGATCACAGTGGACTATTGACCATATCTCGCTTATCTCCATCAATTTTCTCCCAATTTTGATATATCGTAGCTGATGTCCTGCTCTATTCGCAATCGTTTCACAACAATTCGTTATGTTAACTGGATCCTGATGAATTGTTTGATTGTAAATAAGAGTCCAAATCTGATAAAAATTGAGGTTTAGCAAAACGTATGTTATCGACCTATAAATGCTGAAGAAATTATGCTATCAATTTGAGATTTCGCATGTAGATAGGGATTTGCAAGCCCATTATTTCATAAGTTAACACCAAATCGCGAAAATGCATATTACATTGTCTTATTTACCGTTAAAGGTCAAATAAATCAAGCATGAATACTCAATAACCACGTACGCCGTGGACATGAAATTCACACACATGTATGGTAATATGAAAGGAAAAATGTTCATAATATAAGATCGGATTATGAAAATGGCGTTAAGGATATGTAAATTAGGGTTCAAAGGTCAAATAATTCACTGTTACAATGAAAAATACAGTGTGCAATCACTGATGTATCTTTCCCGATTTCCCATTTTCGTTAGAGATCTAATGTTGGTCTCGCGGTATAATTTGTGACACAAGATCAAAGGGTCGTGGGTTCGAATCCAAGGCAATATGTTTTAACTTTCTTTTTTTCCTTCTTTTTTTCTCTTTTTTCAGGGGGGGGGGGGAGGAATCTATTATTATTGATATGATGATTGAGTAGTTATTTTTGGAATCATCCTTTTATCATTTTAAATCGATATGTATAACCTTAATTCGTCAAAAGTGACGAATTCAAAATCTAGTATTGTTTTTGTGTCTGTATGCCAATGCATAGAGACACGAAAACAAGGATTTTGTTCGTCGGATACCTCAATAACGGGTGCAGCTATTGTCCTGAAACTTTGCCAGATGATAGATCTTGGTCTAACTTAGAACTGCCAAACTTTTGAGTGCCGCCGACTATTCGTGACGTCATCGGGACGCCATTTTGTGAAATTTCATTCATGGATGTATCTCAGTCATGCATCTTCTATTTCCCTTGAAATTTAGCACCAATAATTATCACGCCGAGTGGCAACTTTACCGAGTATGCGCATGCGCATGGGCTACGTAACAAGCGCGTACGCGCCCGTCTAAGGATCTGAAAATCTGAAAATGCTCAAAAACAACCATTTTTTTATTCGGGCATAACTTTTTTAAAAGTCCACAAAAAACCCATTTCTATTTTAATATTCGGATAGATTATGAGTTGTAGATGCGAATTCATACCTCATTCATGCCGAGTAAAATGTCATAAAGTCATCATATTGACGGTTAAAAATTAAATGGCGCACGAGTGTGAAAATTTCCCAAGTCTGGTCTCTTACCGGCCATAACTTTTTAAAAAGTCCACAAACTCCCAAATTTCTTTGAATATCCGGAAAGATTATGAGTTGTAGATGCGAATTCATACCTCATTTATGCCGAGTAAATGTTACAAAGTCATCATATTGACCGTTAAAATTTAAAAAGCGCACGAGTGTGAAAATTTGCTAAGTCTGAACAGCGCCATCTAACATCTAAGGGCGAACCGTTCAAAACAAATAATTGGCAAAATATGGTAAAAACATCCTTTTTTAATTCGGCCATAACTTTTTCAAAAGTCGACAAAAACACAATTTTATTTGAATATTTGGATAGATTATGAGTTGTAGATACGAATTCATACTTGCTTTATGCCGAGTAAATCTTCTAAAGTCATCGAATTGACCGCTTAAAGTTGAAATCGCGCAAAGAGTGTGAAAATTGGCTAAATCTGGTCAAACATGCACTTCTCTTATCGGTCACAACTTCTTTGATACATGGAAATATACAAATATTTTTTCATATTCTGAAAGAGTATGAGTTGCACATATTTTTACAATTTTAACATTGGCCAATCAGATTTGGTAAAGTCATCATAGTGCACGATAAAGAAAAAAAAAAGTTCAACCTTCAATTACGACCTGTTCCCGCGCTCAAATCGTGAAATAAAATCGAAAAAATGATTGTGTAGAGGAAACTCAGCTTTAGCATACTGAAAACCGGGTCAAAATCGGCCAAAGGAAAGGTGTGATATGGTTGAAATAAGACGTCAGGTACAGAGCCATTTTACAGTCATTTTGGTCAATTTAAGAGCTCCCCCCTCCCCTTTTGTTATGAATTAATATTGTTACCCTATGTTGTGTCATTCATTTATGCCAAGTAAATGTTATGACATTATCATAATTACGCGTTGAAAAGTCAATATCATCATATCGTAATTTCAATATGTATAACCTTTAATTCGTCAAATGTGACGAATTCAACATCTAGTATTGTTTTTGTGTCTGTATGCCAATGCATAGAGACACGAAAACAAGGATTTTGTTCGTCGGATACCTCAATAACGGGTGCAGCTATTGTCCTGAAACTTTGCCAGATGATAGATCTTGGTCTAACTTAGAACTGCCAAACTTTTGGGTGCCGCCAACTATTCATGACGTCATCGGGACGCCATTTTGTGAAATTACATTCATGGATGTATCTCAGTCATGCATCTTCTATTTCCCTTTAGATTTAGCACCAATAATTATCACGCCGAGTGGCAACTTTTCCAAGTATGCGCATGCGCATGCGCCACGTAACAAGCGCGTACGCGCCCATCTAAGGATCTTAAAATCTGAAAATGCTAAAAAAACAACCATTTTTTTATTCGGGCATAACTTTGTAAAAAGTCCACAAAAACCCAACTTTCTTTTAATATTCGGATAGATTATGAGTTGTAGATACGAATTCATACCTCATTTATGCCGAGTAAATGTTATAAAGTCATCATATTGACGGTTAAAAATTAAATAGCGCACGAGTGTGAACATTTCCCAAGTCTGGTCTCTTATCGGCCATAACTTTTTAAAAAGTCCACAAACTCCCAAATTTCTTTGAATATCCGGAAAGATTATGAGTTGTAGATGCGAATTCATACCTCATTTATGCCGAGTAAATGTTACAAAGTCATCATATTGACCGTTAAGATTTAAAAAGCGCACGAGTGTGAAAATTGGCTAAGTCTGTATACCGCCATCTAACATCTAAGGGCGAACAATTCAAAACAAATAATTGGCAAAATATGGTAAAAACATCCTTTTTTAATTCGGCCATAACTTTTTCAAAAGTCGACAAAAACCCAATTTTATTTGAATATTTGGATAGATTATGAGTTGTAGATACGAATTCATACCTCATTTATGCCGAGTAAATCTTCTAAAGTCAACGAATTGACCGCTTAAAGTTGAAATCGCGCAAAGAGTGTGAAAATTGGCTAAATTTGGTCAAACATGCATTTCTCTTAACGGTCACAACTTCTTTGATACATGGATATATACAAATATTTTGTCATATTCTGAAAGAGTATGAGTTGCACATATTTTTACAATTTTAACATTGGCCAATCAGATTTTGTAAAGTCATCATAGTGCACGATAAAGTAAAACAAAAGTTCAACCTTCAATTACGACCTGTTCCCGTGCTCAAATCGTAAAATAAAATCAAAAAAATGATTGTGTAGAGGAAACTCAGCTTTAGCATACTGAAAACCGGGTCAAAATCGGCCAAAGGAAAGGTGTGATATGGTTGAAATAAGACGTCAGGTACAGAGCCATTTTACAGTCATTTTGGTCAATTAAAGAGCTGCCCCCTCCACTTTTGTTATGAATTAATATTGTTACCCTATTTTGTGTCATTCATTTATGCCAAGTAGATGTTATGACATCATCATATTACGCGTTGAAAAGTCAATATCATCATATCGAAATTTCAATATGTATAACCTTAATTCGTCAAAAGTGACGAATTCAACATCTAGTATTGTTTTTGTGTCTGTATGCCAATGCATAGAGACACGAAAACAAGGATTTTGTTCGTCGGATACCTCAATAACGGCTGCAGCTATTGTCCTGAAACTTTGCCAGATGATAGATCTTGGTCTAACTTAGAACTGCCAAACTTTTGAGTGCCGCCGACTATTCGTGACGTCATCGGGACGCCATTTTGTGAAATTTCATTCATGGATGTATCTCAGTCATGCATCTTCTATTTCCCTTTAAATTTAGCACCAATAATTATCACGCCGAGTGGCAACTTTTCCGATTATGCGCATGCGCATGCGCTACGTAACAAGCGCGTACGCGCCCGTCTAAGGATCTTCAAATCTGAAAATGCTCAAAAACAACCATTTTTTTATTCGGGCATAACTTTGTAAAAAGTCCACAAAAACCCAACTTTCTCTTAATATTCGGATAGATTATGAGTTGTAGATGCGAATAGATACCTCATTCATGCCGAGTAAATGTCATAAAGTCATCATATTGACGGTTAAAAATTAAATAGCGCACGAGCGTGAAAATTTCCCAAGTCTGGTCTCTTACCGGCCATAACTTTTTAAAAAGTCCACAAACTCCCAAATTTCTTTGAATATCCGCAAAGATTATGAGTTGTAGATGCGAATTCATACCTCATTTATGCCGAGTGAATGTTACAAAGTCATCATATTGACCGTTGAAATTTAAATGGCGCACCAGTGTGAAAATTGGCTAAGACTGAACAGCGCCATCTAACATCTAAGGGCGAACAGTTGAAAAACAAATAATTGGCAAAATATGGTAAAAACATGCTTTTTTAATTCGGCCATAACTTTTTCAAAAGTCGACAAAAACCCAATTTTATTTGAATATTTGGATAGATTATGAGTTGTAGATACGAATTCATACCTCATTTATGCCGAGTAAATGTTCTAAAGTCAACGAATTGACCGGTTAAAGTTGAAATCGCGCAAAGAGTGTGAAAATTGGCTAAATCTGGTCAAACATGCACTTCTCTTATCGGTCACAGCTTCTTTGATAAATGGAAATATCCAAATATTTTGTTCATATTCTGAAAGAGTATGAGTTGCACATATTTTTACAATTTTAACATTGGCCAATCAGATTTTGTAAAGTCATCATAGTGCACGATAAAGTAAAACAAAAGTTCAACCTTCAATTACGACCTGTTCCCGTGCTCAAATCGTGAAATAAAATCGAAAAAATGATTGTGTAGAGGAAACTCAGCTTTAACATACTGAAAACCGGGTCAAAATCGGCCAAAGGAAAGGTGTGATATGGTTGAAATAAGACGTCAGGTACAGAGCCATTTTACAGTCATTTTGGTCAATTAAAGAGCTGCCCCCTCCCCTTTTGTTATGAATGAATATTGTTACCCTATCTTGTGTCATTCATTTATGCCAAGTAAATGTTACGACATCATCATATTACGCGTTGAAAAGTCAATAATCATCATATCGAAATTTCAATATGTATAACCTTAAATTCGTCAAACGTGACGAATTCAACATCTAGTATTGTTTTTGTGTCTGTATGCCAATGCATAGAGACACGAAAACAAGGATTTTGTTCGTCGGATACCTCAATAACGAGTGCAGCTATTGTCCTGAAACTTTGCCAGATGATAGATCTTGGTCTAACTTAGAACTGCCAAACTTTTGGGTGCCGCCGACTATTCGTGACGTCATCGGGACGCCATTTTGTGAAATTTCATTAATGGATGTATCTCAGTCATGCATCTTGTATTTCCCTTTAAATTTAGCACCAATAATTATCACGCCGAGTGGCAACTTTTCCCATTATGCGCATGCGCATGCGCTACGTAACAAGCGCGTACGCGCTCGTCTAAGGATCTTACAATCTGAAAATGCTCAAAAACAACCATTTTTTAATTCGGGCATAACTTTTTAAAAAGTCCACAAAAACCCAACTTTCTTTTAATATTCGGATAGATTATGAGGTGTAGATACGAATTCATACCTCATTTATGCCGAGTAAATGTTATAAAGTCATCATATTGACGGTTAAAAATTAAATAGCGCACGAGTGTGAAAATTTCCCAAGTCTGGTCTCTTATCGGCCATAACTTTTTAAAAAGTCCACAAACTCGCAAATTTCTTTGAATATCCGGAAAGATTATGAGTTGTAGATGCGAATTCATACCTCATTTATGCCGAGTAAATGTTACAAAGTCATCATATTGACCGTTAAGATTTAAATGGCGCACGAGTGTGAAAATTGGCTAAGTCTGAACAGCGCCATCTAACATCTAAGGGCGAACAGTTCTAAAAAAATAATTGGCAAAATATGCTAAAAACATCCTTTTTTAATTCGGCCATAACTTTTTCAAAAGTCGACAAAAACCCAATTTTATTTGAATATTTGGATAGATTATGAGTTGTAGATACGAATTCATACTTGCTTTATGCCGAGTAAATGTTCTAAAGTCATCGAATTGACCGCTTAAAGTTGAAATCGCGCAAAGAGTGTGAAAATTGGCTAAATCTGGTCAAACATGCACTTCTCTTATCGGTCACAACTTCTTTGATACATGGATATATCCAAATATTTTTTTCATATTCTGAAAGAGTATGAGTTGCACATATTTTTACAAATTTAACATTGGCCAATCAGATTTGGTAAAGTCATCATTGTGCACGATAAAGTAAAAAAAAGTTCAACCTTCAATTACGACCTGTTCCCGTGCTCAAATCGTAAAATATAATCGAAAAAATGATTGTGTAGAGGAAACTCAGCTTTAGCATACTGAAAACCGGGTCAAAATCGGCCAAAGGAAAGGTGTGATATGGTTGAAATAAGACGTCAGGTACAGAGCCATTTTACAGTCATTTTGGTCAATTAAAGAGCTGCCCCCTCCCCTTTTGTGTTATGAATGAATATTGTTACCCCATTTTTGTGTCATTCATTTATGCCAAGTAAATGTTACGACATTATCATAATTACGCGTTGAAAAGTCAATATCATCATATCGAAATTTCAATAATTATGTATAACCTTAAATTCGTCAAATGTGACGAATTCAACATCTAGTTAGGTTATACATATACATATGTATAACCTATTGATTTCGTCAAGATTTTTATTTTTTTTATTTATTCTTCCTAATTTTGTGCGTCGCATATCTCACGATCAGATGAATCAATTATCATGAATATTCACATGATGATAGATCATGGTCTAACTTAGTGCAGCGAAATTTTTCAGTGACGTCACATCACTATGACGTCATCAGGACGCCATTTTGTCAAATTTTAATAATCATTATATCTCAGTTATGAAATATCAATTTCAATTAAAATTTCGTATCAATATTTATCAGGTTAATAGTCATCTTTTAAGCTCATGCGCGTGCAATTACACTCAGAGACGCGCGCGTACGCGTCCGTCAATTAATTTTTTTTTTTTAAATGCTCAAAACCCTAACCCGAGTAATTTACTATATATTTCAGACAATTTTAAGCGTTTCAAAAAATTCCGCGCGTGCGCGTCGGCGCGCGCGTATTTGCGCGCGTAACGCGAATGAATAGGAAAATTGTCGTTTTTTCACATGTTTTGCATTCCTTATAGATCCCTCGACACACCCTATCAATTTGAGTCATTGTTGACTCATAATAACGGAGTACGCGCGTGTCAAAGTCAATATTACGCGCGCACGCAAAATGGCAAAAAATGGCAAAACATGGTAAAAACATCCTTTTTGTATTCGGCCATAACTTTTCAAAAAGTCCACAAACACCCAATTTTCTTTTAATATTCGGATAGATTATGAGTTGTAGATACGAATTCATACCTCATTTATGCTGAGTAAATGTTATAAAGTCATTGTATTGACGGTTAAAGTTGAAAATGCGAATTTTACTCAATTTCAATCAATGTTGAAATCGATCACAGTGTACTTTTGACCATATCTCACTTATTCTCCATCAATGTACTCCCAAATTTTGATATATCGTAGCTGATGTTCTGCTCTATTCGCAATCTATTCACACCATTTAATTTTGTTTAATGGATCCTGATGAATTGTTTGATTGGAAATAAGAGTTCAAATCTGTTACAAATTGAGGGTTAGCCAAAACGTATGTTATCGACCTATAACTGCTGAAGGAATTATGCTATCAATTTGAGATTTCGCATGTAGATAGGGATTTCCAAGCCCATCATTTCATAAGTTAACACAAAATCGAGAAAATGCATATTTCATTGTCATATTTACCGTTAAAGGTCAACAAATTCAAGCATGAATACTCAATAACCACGTACGCCGCGGCATGAAATTCAGCACACATGTATGGTATAATGAAAGGAAAATGTTCATAAGATAAGATCGGATTATGCAAATGGCATTAAGGATATGTAAATTAGGTTCAAAGGTCAAATAATTCACTGTTACAATGACAAATGCAGTGTGCAATCACTGATGTATCTTTCCCGATTTGCCATTTTCGTTAAGAGATCTAATGTTGGTCTCGCGGTATAATTTGTGACACAAGATCAAAGGGTCGTGGGTTCGAATCCAAGGCAATATTTTTTAACTTTCTTTTTTTCCTTTTTTTTTTCAGGGGGGGGGGGGAATCTATTATTATTGATATGATGATTGAGTAGTTATTTTTGGAATCATCCTTTTATCATAATAAATCGATATGTATAACCTTAATTCGTCAAAAGTGACGAATTCAACATCTAGTATTGTTTTTGTGTCTGTATGCCAATGCATAGAGACACGAAAACAAGGATTTTGTTCGTCGGATACCTCAATAACGGGTGCAGCTATTGTCCTGAAACTTTGCGAGATGATAGATCTTGGTCTAACTTAGAACTGCCAAACTTTTGAGTGCCGCCGACTATTCGTGACGTCATCGGGACGCCATTTTGTGAAATTTCATTCATGGATGTATCTCAGTCATGCATCTTCTATTTCCCTTTAAATTTAACCCTAATAATTATCAGGCCGAGTGGCAACTTTTCCGCTAATGCGCATGCGCATGCGCTACGTAACAAGCGCGTACGCGCTCGTCTAAGGATCTTAAAATCTGAAAATGCTCAAAAACAACCATTTTTTAATTCGGGCATAACTTTTTCAAAAGTCCACAAAAACCCAACTTTCTTTTAATATTCGGATAGATTATGAGGTGTAGATACGAATTCATACCTCATTTATGCCGAGTAAATGTTATAAAGTCATCATATTGACGGTTAAAAATTAAATGGCGCACGAGTGTGAAAATTTCCCAAGTCTGGTCTCCTATCGGCCATAACTTTTTAAAAAGTCCACAAACTCCCAAATTTCTTTGAATATCCGGAAAGATTATGAGTTGTAGATGCGAATTCATACCTCATTCATGCCGAGTAAATGTTACAAAGTCATCATATTGACCGTTGAAATTTAAATGGCGCACGAGTGTGAAAATTGGCTAAGTCTATATAGCGCCATCTAACATCTAAGGGCGAATAGTTCCAAACAAATAATTGGCAAAATACGGTAAAAACATCCTTTTTTAATTCGGCCATAACTTTTTCAAAAGTCGACAAAAACCCAATTTTATTTGAATATTTGGATAGATTATGAGTTGTAGATACGAATTCATACTTGCTTTATGCCGAGTAAATCTTCTAAAGTTATCGAATTGACCGGTTAAAGTTGAAATCGCGCAAAGAGTGTGAAAATTGGCTAAATCTGGTCAAACATGCACTTCGCTTATCGGTCACAACTTCTTTGATACATGGAAATATACAAATATTTTTTCATATTCTGAAAGAGTATGAGTTGCACATATTTTTACAATTTTAACATTGGCCAATCAGATTTTGTAAAGTCATCATAGTGCACGATAAAGAAAACAAAAGTTCAACCTTCAATTACGACCTGTTCCCGTGCTCTAATCGTGAAATAAACTCGAAAATCGCGATAGAGTAGCGGAAACTCAGCTTTAACATACTGAAAACCGGGTCAAAATCGGCCAAAGGAAAGGTGTGATATGGTTGAAATAAGACGTCAGGTACAGAGCCATTTTACAGTCATTTTGGTCAATTAAAGAGCTGCCCCCTCCCCTTTTGTTATGAATGAATATTATTACCCTATTTGGTGTCATTCATTTATGCCAAGTAAATGTTACGACATCATCATATTACGCGTTGAAGAGTCAATATTGTGACGGCGACCCATAGACGCTTTGATGTAATTAAGCGTGCCATAGGCACGCGACGTTGATTTTTAACATGGTTTCATTGAAAGCAACATCTCGGCAGTTTTGTGTGTTCTTTTTGTGTCTCTTTTGAGAGGAACTCGGGAGAGTTTGGTGGTTGTGAGGTTCCAATCATCATCAACTCATAACATGGGGGCTTGTAGCCGGAAGAATTTGTAGTGTTTCTGCAAGTTTTGGTAATAATTGCCGATTATTTGTGATGTGTGTTTGAATTGATCTTGCCTGTTAATATCCCGCCGTACTCATACTACGGTGTATACAGTTATCGGTTGTGCGCGCGCCGATTGTTGTGGGTCGCTGTGACGGTGGATTTGCCCGTGCAGTGTGTGTATATAGTACGTGCTTAGTGAGTTTGTGTATACTTGGTTTAATTGTATACGGGTTGCACTGTGGGGGATAAAGTGCCAGGGATTCTAGTTTTGAATTAGGAGCATTTTGTTTGACAGTGTGAGTGTGAGCCACTGAGTTATTATGGCGTTCGATATTGGGACATTTGTGACGTTTCCCAGGGTGGAAGACCTGCTTTTGTGCAGGAAGGTAGATTTGCTGGAGGTAGTAAGTCATTATGAGGTTGAGGGGGTGCATAGCGGCATGAGGAAAATGGAAATTTTGAATCGTACAGTAGAGTACTTGGTAGAGGAGGAGATTTTGCCTGCCCAGGCGTTGCGTAGCATTTCTGCTAGGGCCAATTTTGTTCAAGAAAGTGAGAGTGTTGAGGTAAAGTTGAAGGAGTTGGAGGTTGAGAAGGCGAAGTTAGAGCTTGAGAAAGAAAAGGTTTCGCTTGAACGGGCTCAGGCAGGGTACGGACACGAACAGGTTGTACGTGGGTCTGACCATTTTGATGTGACTAAACATGTGAGGATGGTACCACATTTTGATGAGAGTGATGTAGATAGATATTTTCTACATTTTGAGCAGGTGGCAGATAGTATGGAGTGGCCTCCAGAGAAATGGCCACATCTGTTGCAGTCGAAACTTGTGGGAAGAGCATGCGATGCATATGCTGCGCTGTCGTCTGCTGAGGCACGTCAGTATGCGATAGTGAAAAGCGCGATATTGCAGGCGTACTCGTTAGTGCCTGAGGCCTACAGGCAGAAGTTTCGCAACACTAGGAAGACTGAGACACAGTCGTACAGAGAGTTTGCGAAAAACAAGGAAATCGCATATGATCGTTGGCTGCAGTCAGTGCAAGCTACATCATTTGCACATGTGCGGGAGCTGATGCTCCTAGAGGAATTTAAGCGCTCGTTGCCTAGCGAGGTTCGGTCACACGTTGAAGAACGGAAAGTAACGACACTGAATCAGGCCGCTACCTTGGCAGATGAGTATACACTTACCCATCGCACGTACTCAAACAGGTATGTACCACAAGCTAACCGTGATTATAGCACTAGCTCAGGGAACGCTAGGATCAAGCCTGATCTTAGATCTAGTGGTGAAATTAGATCTAATGACTCTAAGTCGAGTGAGTCTGATCAGAAGCCTAGAAATAGGGGTCATGAAATTGTCTGCTACTCGTGCAGGCAGCCAGGTCATGTGAAATCAAACTGCCCTGATCTGCAGAAAAAGAAACAAGAAACGGGAAAGCCATTTCCGAACGGACTGGTTGGTCCTCGTGTGAGTAGTGATGTATGTGATCGGGTAGGAAGCCAGATTAAATCTGCAGATCCAGAGACTATTAAGCTGCAGTATGAGCCTTTCACTTCAGTTGGATATGTCTCATTGGTTGGTGACTGTGTAGCCAGGAAGGTTCAAATTCTGCGTGATACAGGCGCTTCACAGTCGTTGATTCTAGACAATGTGCTGCAGTTCAGCGCTGAATCCAACACTGGTACTAGTGTGTTGCTCCAGGGAGTGGAAGGTGGCTTCATGGAGGTCCCACTGCATTGTGTTGATTTACAGTCGGGTCTAGTTTCTGGAAAGGTGAATGTAGGCATCAGACAGTCCCTTCCTATGGATGGTGTGTCCCTTATATTAGGGAACGATCTTGCTGGAGATAAGGTAACTGCCCCGGTTGTTAGCACAGTGCCATTAGCAGAGGAACAGGAAAAGACAGCTGCGATTGTTGAAGAATTTCCCGCAGCTTTTCCTTCATGTGTGGTAACCCGTTCAATGGCTCAGAAATCTGCACGTGAGTCTGACAACAAGTCGTGTGTGTATGAAAGAGTGACAAATCAGGGTGATGTGAGTCTTGAAGATACCTTCTTTAAAGAACTGGGTACAAGTGACACAAAGAACACACCTGAAACAGCACAATCACCGAGTACATGTGACACAAGGAACACACCTGAAACAAAAGCACAATCACAGAGTACATGTGACACAAGGAACACACCAGAAACAAAAACACAATCACTGCGTACAGGTTACACAAGGAAAACACCTGACATGAACGCACAATCACAAGACAATGACGCACAGAGTGAGTTGAAAGACTGCATGATGAATGTTAGTTCTTTGGTGGAGGCACAGGGGAAAGATTCTGAGTTAAAGACAATTAGAGAGAGTGCACTTTCCGTGGAAGAGTCTATGAAGGAAAGGGAGTGCTTCTACAAGAAAGGAGATGTCTTGATGAGAAAGTGGAAACCAGTTGATGCTTCTGGTGATGAAGAGTGGAGAGAGATACACCAAATTGTGATACCAAAGGTATTTCGTGCACAAATTTTGAGTGTTTCACATGATGCAGTACTTGGTGGGCATCTTGGTGTGCGCAAAACAGTTGAGAAAATTCGCAACTATTTCTATTGGCCAGGGATGAGACGGGATGTCTCTGAATTTTGTAGGACCTGCCATGCGTGCCAAATGGTAGGAAAACCCAATCAGAAAATCCCTCCGGCTCCATTGAAGCCCATTCCTGCATTCGATGAGCCATTTAGTACTGTCATCATTGACTGTGTGGGTCCCTTGCCGAGGACCAAGGCCGGTCACGAGTATGTGCTCACAATGATGTGTGCATCTACCAGGTTTCCGGAAGCAGTTCCGCTCCGCCGCATTACTGCACAAAACGTGAGTAAAGCGTTAGTGAAATTCTTCACTATGGTAGGCTTACCGAAAGTCGTACAATCCGATCAAGGTTCGAATTTTACTTCGAAAGTATTTCGACAAGTGATGGGTGAGTTAGGAATCAAGTGTGTGACATCTAGTGCGTATCATCCAGAGAGTCAGGGTGCACTAGAACGATTTCACCAGACGATGAAAAACATGATGCGAACATACTGTTGTGAGTGCGAGAAGGATTGGGATGAAGGGTTGCCGTTTCTTCTCTTTGCAGTTCGGGAATCGGTGCAAGAGTCTTTGGGCTTCAGTCCTTTTGAGCTTGTGTATGGACACAATGTGCGCGGTCCTTTGAAGGCCCTGAAAGAGAAGTTGTTGAGTGATGAGGAAGCTCCTGGGTTGTTGGAGTATGTGTCTACATTCCGTGGTAGGCTGTTGCGTGCACGTGAACTCGCAGCTGATCAGTTGAAGAAAAGTCAAAGAAAAATGAAGCAGTTGTTTGACAGACGTTCCAAGGAGAGAAGTTTTGACCCAGGTGATAAGGTGTTGATCCTCCTGCCAATTCCTGGTGATCCCTTGCGTGCACGCTACTCTGGCCCCTATGTTGTTGAGAAGAGTGTGGGTGATGTAAACTATGTCATCAAGACTCCAGACAGGCGGAAGAAGACGAGGTTGTGTCATATCAACATGATCAAGAAGTATGAGGAAAGAAGTGTGAGTGTGACTCCTGTTCTGAGTGTAGTGAATAGGGAACTTGATTTGTCAACGGACGTAGAGAGTCTTGATGTAGAAGAGAGATGTGTTGGTGCCAAGCTGCAGAACTCTGATGTTCTTGGTAATCTGTCCCAGAAATTGAGTCATTTGTCCCCAGCTGAGAGGTCCGACGTTGAGAATTTGATTGGGGATTTTACTGGTTTGTTTGCAGACGTCCCAGGTCGAACATGTTTGGTCGAACATGATGTTGATGTCGGTGACACGGTTCCCATTAAGCAGCATCCCTACAGAGCTGGTCCAGAGAAATTGAAGCACCTGCAGAAAGAGGTTCAGTACATGTTGGATAATGGAATTGTAGAGCATAGTAGTAGTGCGTGGAGTTCCCCTTGCATTCTAGTCCCGAAACCAGATGGGTCATACCGGTTCTGTACAGATTACAGGAAGGTGAATTCTTGTACTAAGGCGGATTCCTACCCCATTCCTCGCATTGATGATTGTATCGATAACATAGGAAATGCTAGGTTTGTCAGTACATTTGACATGTTGAAGGGATACTGGCAGATCCCATTAACAGAGAAGGCAAAGGAGATATCTGCATTTGTGACCCCTCAAGGACTCTATCAGTATGCTGTCATGCCTTTCGGCATGAGGAATGCCCCAGCAACATTTCAGCGGATGGTGAATGAACTGATCTCTGGGTTAGATGGGTGTGAGGCATACATTGATGACGTGGTGATCTACAGCGATACATGGGAGGACCATATCTCCAGGATCCGGAGGTTCTTCGAGCGTTTGTCTGCTGCCAACTTGACCATCAATCTGGTGAAAAGTAAGTTTGGATATGCAGAGGTACAGTTCCTAGGCCACATCGTTGGAGGAGGCAGAGTGCGCCCTGTGACTGCAAAGGTGGAAGCGATCCAGGACTTCCCGATACCAGAGACGAAGAAGGATGTGATGCGGTTCCTGGGAATGGCGGGCTACTACCGTAGGTTCTGTCATAACTTTTCCGATGTTGTAGCGCCATTGACAGATCTTCTCAGGAAAGATGTCAAGTTTGTTTGGAGTAGCGAATGCCAGGGTGCGTTTGTCAAGGTGAAAGCACTCCTGTCAACTGGGCCCGTTCTGAAAGCGCCAGACTTTGAGAAGCTCTACAGCTTGATGGTCGATGCCAGTGACGTGGGTGCGGGAGCGGTGCTTTCGCAGTGCGATGACGAGGGCGTGGAGAAACCTGTCTGCTTCTTCTCGAAAAAGTTCTCCAAGAGCCAGCGGAACTACTCAACCATTGAGAAAGAAACTTTGGCTTTGCTGCTGGCACTCCAACACTTTGATGTGTACGTCAGCAATGGATCTCAACCGGTGGTGGTATGGACTGATCACAATCCACTGACATTCGTCGCAAGAATGAAGAACAAGAACCAGAGACTGATGAGATGGAGTATCATCTTACAGGAGTATCCGCTGACCATTAAGCACATTCGCGGAAGAGACAATGTGGTGGCGGATGCCCTTTCTCGTGTTTGAATAACTTGTTAACACAGTGATTTCTGAACTTTTGAATAATGAAAGAAGACAAAATGGACCCATTGTGTTTTGGAAACATTTGGATGCTGAGAATAAAAATATGGACAAACTTCGACATTTTTAGTAACAGAATGGACATTTAATTCACATTGAATCGCTGTGAATGAGAAATTGCACTTGAATTGTTAGTTAAGAAAGTAAACGAAAATTGATAATTAACAAGAATATATGATGATATGTTGAATTGTTGACATTCAGAGTAAATTTGTCTCACATTTCGTAAAAGAAGCATGTATTCTACATTTATTTCATACACAGTATACCGCTACATTATATATGTTTTCCCCCTACAGGTATTCCTTGTTGGACCTAGTGATGGTACATTATGTATGTTTTTTTTTATACTATGATCTAGGTTGTGTGTCAATCATATGTTTAATATTCAAAATATTCTTGGCATGATTGATTATTTAGTGAAAAATGCAAAGTTTTAGAAAGGTTTGGAAAAGAAATGCATTTTTATTATGACATTATGTTTAGTTACATGTATGTGAAACAAAAACAAAATGGAAGAAGAGATATACATACAGTAGTAGTCAAAAGAAACTTTGTGATGTAAGAATTATAGTTTTGACATTGATAAGTAATGTTATGTCAGTGTGTGGAATCCCTAACGCGCTAGCATTAACGTTAGTGTTTCCTAACGCGTTTGCGTTAGCGTTAGGAATTATTGAAATGCGTTAAATAAAGGGAAAACGCGTTAATGTTTCCTAACGTGCTTGCGTTAGCGTTAGGAATTTTTGGAATGCGTTTAAAAATAATTAATACGTTAGTGTTTCCTAACGCGTTTGCGTTAGCGTTGGAAATTTTTGGTATGCGTTAGGCTTTTGAAGAAGTGATTTAATTGGAAAGTTATTTAATTATTATGAAAGGATGCTTGTGATATAATGGCTCATGTGATAGCCTACATAGTAAAGATAGAAACTGGTGGTACAGGATTACAATTACTGTACATGTTTAGAATGTTGATATTTGTTTAGAAGTGGAAATTAGTAAAATGTGACCCATCGCATGCTTGGGCAAAGCCAGTAGATTATTGCATAAATCTGTTTGTGATGAAAGTTTGAAAGTTTATGATATAGTTATTGATAATGTGAAAATCATAAGGCTTAGTTTATATACATTCAGTTTCGTATTTGTCTTATAATGCCAGGAGCAGGTTGAGGTCATTTATTTTTATTGTATAAATGCCCTCTTTAAGGAGGGAAGTGTGACGGCGACCCATAGACGCTTTGATGTAATTAAGCGTGCCATAGGCACGCGACGTTGATTTTTAACATGGTTTCATTGAAAGCAACATCTCGGCAGTTTTGTGTGTTCTTTTTGTGTCTCTTTTGAGAGGAACTCGGGAGAGTTTGGTGGTTGTGAGGTTCCAATCATCATCAACTCATAACAATATCATCATATCGAAATTTCAATATGTATAACCTTTAATTCGTCAAACGTGACGAATTCAACATCTAGTATTGTTTTTGTGTCTGTATGCCAATGCATAGAGACACGAAAACAAGGATTTTGTTCGTCGGATACCTCAATAACGGGTGCAGCTATTGTCCTGAAACTTTGCCAGATGATAGATCTTGGTCTAACTTAGAACTGCCAAACTTTTGAGTGCCGCCGACTATTCGTGACGTCATCGGGACGCCATTTTGTGAAATTTCATTAATGGATGTATCTCAGTCATGCATCTTCTATTTCCCTTTAAATTTGGCACCAACAATTATCAGGCCGAGTGGCAACTTTTCCGAGTGTGCGCATGCGCATGCGCCACGTAACAAGCGCGTACGCGCCCGTCTAAGGATCTTACAATCTGAAAATGATCAAAAACAACCATTTTTTTATTCGGGCATAACTTTTTAAAAAGTCCACAAAAACCCAACTTTCTTTTAATATTGGGATAGATTATGAGTTGTAGATGCGAATTCATACCTCATTCATGTCGAGTAAATGTCATAAAGTCATCATATTGACGGTTAAAAATTAAATAGCGCACGAGTGTGAAAATTTCCCAAGTCTGGTCTCTTATCGGCCATAACTTTTTAAAAAGTCCACAAACTCGCAAATTTCTTTGAATATCCGGAAAGATTACGAGTTGTAGATGCGAATTCATACCTCATTTATGCCGAGTAAATGTTACAAAGTCATCATATTGACCGTTAAGATTTAAAAAGCGCACGAGTGTGAAAATTGGCTAAGTCTGTATAGCGCCATCTAACATCTAAGGGCGAACAGTTTGCAAAACAAATAATTGGCAAAATATGGTAAAAACATCCTTTTTCAAAAGTCGACAAAAACCCAATTTTATTTGAATATTTGGATAGATTATGAGTTGTAGATACGAATTCATACTTGCTTTATGCCGAGTAAATGTTCTAAAGTCATCGAATTGACCGGTTAAAGTTGAAATCGCGCAAAGAGTGTGAAAATTGGCTAAATCTGGTCAAACATGCCCTTCTCTTATCGGTCATAACTTCTTTGATACATGGATATATACAAATATTTTTTCATATTCTGAAAGAGTATGAGTTGCACATATTTATACATACCTAACAATGGACAATAAGATTTTGTAAAGTCTCCATAGTGCACGATAAAATAAAAAAAAAGTTCAACCTTCAATTACGACCTGTTCCCGTGCTCTAATCGTGAAATAAACTCAAAAATCGCAGTGTAGCGCAAACTCAGCTTTAAAGGGCATCAAGCGTGGGGATGCTACATAGCGGGTCGCCATTTTGAACTGGGTTAGTTTGCGCGCACCGCATGACACTGAGCTAACGTGCATTACGCACCGTGCGCAACGCGTATGCAAGATGGCGCCGCGCATCTCATTTGACGAATCTGAACTACCTTTAACATACTGAAAACCGGGTCAAAATCGGCCAAAGGAAAGGTGTGATATGGTCGAAATAAGACGTCAGGTACAGAGCCATTTTACAGTCATTTTGGTCAATTAAAAAGCTGCCCCCTCCCCTTTTGTTATGAATTAATATTGTTACCCTATTTTGTGTTTTTCATTTATTTATGCCAAGTAAATGTTATGACATTATCATATTACGCGTTGAAAAGTCAATATCATAATATCGTAATTTCAATATGTATAACCTTAATTCGTCAAAAGTGACGAATTCAACATCTAGTATTGTTTTTGTGTCTGTATGCCAATGCATAGAGACACGAAAACAAGGATTTTGTTCGTCGGATACCTCAATAACGGGTGCAGCTATTGTCCTGAAACTTTGTCAGATGATAGATCTTGGTCTAACTTAGAACTGCCAAACTTTTGAGTGCCGCCGACTATTCGTGACGTCATCGGGACGCCATTTTGTGAAATTACATTCATGGATGTATCTCAGTCATGCATCTTCTATTTCCCTTTAAATTTAGCACCAATAATTATCACGCCGAGTGGCAACTTTTCCGATTATGCGCATGCGCATGCGCTACCTAACAAGCGCGTACGCGCCCGTCTAAGGATCTTACAATCTGAAAATGATCAAAAACAACCATTTTTTTATTCGGGCATAACTTTTTAAAAAGTCCACAAAAACCCAACTTTCTTTTAATATTCGGATAGATTATGAGTTGTAGATACGAATTCATACCTCATTTATGCCGAGTAAATGTCATAAAGTCATCATATTGACGGTTAAAAATTAAATAGCGCACGAGCGTGAAAATTTCCCAAGTCTGGTCTCTTATCGGCCATAACTTTTTAAAAAGTCCACAAACTCCCAAATTTCTTTGAATATCCGGAAAGATTATGAGTTGTAGATGCGAATTCATACCTCATTTATGCCGAGTAAATGTTACAAAGTCATCATATTGACCGTTAAGATTTAAAAAGCGCACGAGTGTGAAAATTGGCTAAGTCTGAACAGCGCCATCTAACATCTAAGGGCGAACAGTTAAAAACAAATAATTGGCAAAATATGGTAAAAACATCCTTTTTTAATTCGGCCATAACTTTTTCAAAAGTCGACAAAAACCCAATTTTATTTTAATATTTGGATAGATTATGAGTTGTAGATACGAATTCATACATCATTTATGCCGAGTAAATGTTCTAAAGTCAACGAATTGACCGCTTAAAGTTGAAATCGCGCAAAGAGTGTGAAAATTGGCTAGATTTGGTCAAACATGCATTTCTCTTAACGGTCACAACTTCTTTGATACATGGATATATACAAATATTTTTTCATATTCTGAAAGAGTATGAGTTGCACATATTTTTTAAATTTTAACATTGGCCAATCAGATTTTGTAAATTCATCATAGTGCACGATAAAGTAAAACAAAAGTTCAACCTTCAATTACGACCTGTTCCCGTGCTCTAATCGTGAAATAAAATCGGAAATCGCGATAGTGTAGCGGAAACTCAGCTTTAACATACTGAAAACCGGGTAAAAATCGGCCAAAGGAAAGGTGTGATATGGTTGAAATAAGACGTCAGGTACAGAGCCATTTTAAGTCATTTTGGTCAATTAAAGAGCTGCCCCCTCCCCTTTTGTTATGAATTAATATTATTACCCTATTTTGTGTCATTCATTTATGCCAAGTAAATTTTATGACATTATCATATTACGCGTTGAAAAGTCAATATCATCATATCGAAATTTCAATATGTATAACCTTAATTCGTCAAAAGTGACGAATTCAACATCTAGTTATTATTATGTTTGCACCCACTGCACTGCACGTTATTTAGTGTGAGCCCACAATGCTTTGCTTGATAAAAACCTGACTTGGATGAGGCCGAGAGCATATAAGTGTGCGATCGCGCTACATTTTGTTTTTGTTTCCTTGTGTAAGGCTAACGCCCCCCTCTCTATGCCAGAGTGACCTAGGTGTATGTCGCCTTCTCTGATCCTCGACAGTATTATGAGAGTGAACAGAGGGGTGCGTACCCCGAAAGCCTAAGAAACGTACTTTGAGGGCTGGTAAGACGGCATCATGTGACAGGGGAGGGATCAGTGTTGCTAATTACATTTGGACAGTGGTGCGATCGCCCAATTGTATGTATTCTCAAGCCATGGAGATATATTTAGGATATCTAGATGTAGCTCCTGGCCATGCCTCGATAATTCTTTTATGCCTTGAAGATTTGTCCAAAAAAAACTATTATTTATATTATGTGTGGAAAAAAAAAGAGAAAATAGACAAAATAAATGCATACTTGTATATATAAATATTGATGATATAAATACATAGAAATTTAATTTTAAATTAAAAAAAATGTATGGTAGTTGGCGACAATAGTCACCATTGACTAATCGCCATAAAAATTAAATAACAACAACAACAACAAAAAAAGTTCATGACGATTACGTTTACCATATAATTACCTTCATAAAGTCCTCGTATTTACAGATGAGAACGTTGGGATCATCCTTGTGGGCAAACCATCCTTTGACATGGCGAAACCAGCTCCCACCGAACACTGGCAATTAAACAATACAATAGCTAATGATGATACGATTCAAATTATTAAACATTGCTTCAAAATATGCTACATTTATCGTATACATACTGCTTAAAAGACACATATCAATCTTTCAATTCATCTAAATGGTTTTCCGCCGTACCTGTGTCTTTTTTGTGAATCATGATTATGGCGATAATGTTCTAGGAATAGAACGGTTACTTTCTTCGGAGTGGACATGAGAACAACCTTATATTCATAGTAATTTGATTCTTACCGATCACCAGTGCGCTAAATTATAAATTAAAAAAACGTTTGCAATGGTTGTAAGTGTCGAATTATTGTTAGCACTATGGCAACAGCTGCGATGCTCCATGCTGGTTGGCTTTTGACCGACAGGTTACAATAATTGCATAATATTTTATCAAACGGGGTCAATGATAAACACAAATAGTTCCATTGAATAATTACCTTAAATGATTGCAGTTAAGTTACCGTTTCGGAATTCGTGAGCGGTTTGCGACAAGACCTTTATACATTTTATCAGAGACTCATAATTGACTAATCATTTTAAAATACCACATTAAAACGTTCATTAGACAGTTCTGAATACTTACTTTCCTCTGAGAGGAAGTATGGAAGAAATCCCTCCCATCCACCCATGTGAGCTGGGTGCACGGACCCAATGAACTTGAACCAAGACACGGCCACGTCCTTCGGGTTGCGGGAGAAGTAGATGATTTGTATGATACAAACAATAACTGTTTAACAATAAGTATTAATCCAAACAATAATAATGATGCTGATAATGAAATTAAACAAATAACAATAAAAAATAGAGGTTTATTATTCATTATACCCTGCTGGCTGCCAGTTCTATTTTAAAGTAGGCAACGAGAAGGAATAGTAGTACAATGTAACGGAAAATAGTTTTAGAAAAGTGTTTTTAAAACGGGAGGAATGTCAGGTCGGATGAAGTCCGAGTGCCATCACTATGAATCGAAAAGTAATATATGTTTGGGAACAAACCAATATAATATATTTATATGAGTAATGCGACTTTAGTCGACAGCGACAGAGGCCCGAAGCGCTTTCATCAAACTATTAATGCTGTAAACAAGCAGAGTCATCCGGTTTTCCGGTGTAGTTCATATAGCTAAAATATCTGTACATAATATGCTTTGCCTTTCTGTATCGATCCCGCCGGTGGAGTCTTGTAATTATTAAATTTGTTTGATGTTGAGTCTTGTGCTGCTCAGAAGTTAACAATAACCAACAATCACCAACTAATCTAACCAGAAACTTATATTACAACGGGTCTCAGTGGGGTTGCGAAGTCGGACTGAATAGGGGCGTGGGTTGCACCCAAATTAGTGTGGGCACACCTCATGTATTTCGTTATTTTGCAGATGTTCCCGTTTTATAATTTGTATTTTTGGGCAAATTATTGGAGGGGCGTGCCCCCATGCCACCCCTTCGCCCCTTTGCGAGACACAAAAGCCAGGTGCAGACAGAGCCGACTCGACCCGATCCAATACTCCGCACAAAAAGTTCCGCAATCGAGGTTTGCGCATTAATAACTTTTCTATTAGGTTATTACCATTGATAAATTTGGTATCATTGGAAAGCGTGATTTTCCCCCTTTACATTGATATAACATTTGCTACAAGTATTTCATCATGGAATGTGCATTGCATCCAAATGTAGGGCAAAGTCAAAAGTGAAATGTTGCAAAATGCACTGATTCTGTCAACAAAGGGCCTTCCTTTTGTTTGAAGATTAAAATGTGGCTTGAATGCCTATTACGTTATTACCATTCATAAATTTGGTATCATTGGAAAGCGTGAATCCCCCTCTTTACATTGATATAACATTTGCTATGGATATTGTACTATGGAATGTGCATTACATCCGAATGTAGGGCAAAGTAAAAAATGAAATGTTGCAAAATGCACTGATTTTGTCAACAGTGTGCCTTCCTTTTGTTTGAAGATTAAAACGTGGCTTGAATGCATGACCACCTCACCCCCATTCATGGCAAGGAAGGCACTATGTTGACAAAATCAGTGCATTTTGCAACATTTCACTTTTGACTTTGCCCTACATTTGGATGCAATGCACATTCCATGATGAAAATATACTCATAGCAAATGTTATATCAATGTAAAGGGGAGGATACACGCTTTCCAATGATACCAAATTTATGAATGGTAATAGCGTAATAAAAAAGTTATTTTGTGCAAACCACGATTGCGGAACTTTTTGTGCGAGGTATAGTTTTCAGCCTGACTAACTCAGTATGCGTTGCCTCAGGTCCCCGGTTTTGCCAGTCAAGAGCCAATAGGAGTTCATTCGAGGCCGATTCGACATGTTGAATCGGCTCCGACTGAGCGAAACTGACTTTAGTCTGACTGAAAACCAGTCGGATTGGGTCGAGTCGGCTCTGTCTGCGCCGAGCTTAACAGGTAAAGTCGGACAAGCAGACCAGCTATGAATCTAGTGAATCTATAATCAACCTTGCTCTTCTTCTTAATGTGTTCGGGGGCGAACTCCTCCAGTATGTGTCCTCCCATCACGCGAGGCGATTCCCACGTCTTCATAGCCTCGTACCCGGGCGTTGCTGTTTTTAGTTATTCCACCGTAGCTGCGAGTACAATATCGATACCGTACAGCATGTGAGTACGGTCGATCTTTCCGACATCGACGCCATTCGTGATGAGGTAGGCAATCTCCTGGATCCAGTGCGTTCCTGTATATTTTAGAAGATGTTAAAGGAACAAAAAACCTAAACAAATATTGTCATGATGATGATACTAGTTATGTAGATAATAATTATGATACTAAGAGTTATTACGCAAAGTGTCGCGTTAACACTCAATTCCGCTTAATTCGACGAAGCAAATTCTTGAATGATGGAACGTCAAACGTTAGCAAAGCCGTGCGTGTATGGCAAGCCAAAAGGGAATATATTCATCTCTTGTAAATATATTCATCCCTGACTAAATATATTCATCTTTTGAAATTATTTATATTCATCTTTTTTAATATATTCATCTTTTTTTTAAATATATTCGACTTTTTAAAATATATTCATCTATTCAATATATTCACCTTTTAATATGTTTGTCTTTTGGATTAATTCATCTTTTTAATATATTCATCTATTCAATATATTCATCTTTTAAATATGTTTGTCTTTTGGATTTATATTCGTCTTTATTTTTATTCATCTTTTTAATATATTCATCTATTCAATATATTCATCTTTTCAATATGTTTGTCTGTTGGATTTATTCATCTTTTTAATAAATATTCATCTATTAATATGTTTGTCTTTTGCATGTATTAATCTATCAATATGTTCGTCTCAGCTTTATTCGTGTTTCATTCGTCTTCTCCAATATATTCATCTTTTCGCTACATATATTCGTCTTCTTCAAATGGACACTAGATGGCGCTATACACCATGATCCAGAGCGCGTTGATAGAGCTAAGACAACGCGCTCTGGCCATAAACAACAACGATCCCATCGCATGCAGCATGCATAGCCGAGCCATGCGAACGTAGTACTGCGCTGAGCTAGCTTTGGCCTGCCGCCCGGCGCGGCGCCGGCGCGGCCGGCCCGCGCGGCCGGCCGGCCGCGACCAGATAAAGTACGTACGGTCACGAGCGCAAGCAAGCTGGGCATCTAACTCAGATTTCAGGTAATTAATGTCTTGCCTCCTTCATCTATTATTACAATTTTCATATATTTCAAAACTATGGAATATGCTGATCGTATCAATATAAGTTTTTATTATTGAATTATGTTTATTCCCGAAGAAAATGTATACATTTGTTGGGATTGTATCTCCTGCGCAAACTTCCGAAGACCATGTACACGAACACCCCTGCAATTCAAATCAAGGGGCTTGTACACGTATGGCCTTTGGTAGGTGTACCCGGGCCCACTCTGGGTCCACTCTCATAGGCAGACTGCAGTAAACAAATTTTTGAGACTGGCAAAAATCATAAAATCATTTCTAGCTAAAATCTCACCAATAAATCAAACTTAACATGACAGGGGGTTAGAATTGAATATAGTTTCAAACTTACATGAGCTTTCCAATGTCAGAAGCACTTTAAATTCCAGTTTTTAAATATCTGATTCTGATTTATGACTTGAACTTGAAGCTCCAATCTGTGCATGAGCTTCTTGACTGCTGCACTCAACCTCAAGTTTTAGAACAGTTGTTTACCTGTTTAGGCTTGTCTGCCAGTCATTATTATCATTTAAGAGATTCGTGTCTGAATGACCTAATAAGTAATAACTGACAATGGGTTCTGCAAAGTACTCTGACTTGTAGGGGTGTGAATAGATAGCATTTCAATAGGTGTCTGGACAAGACAATTATGTGGCTTTTGTATTGCATTCCAAAGTACAATGATTGTAGGTCAATTTGTGACTCTAACTTCTAAGGAATTCTTTACAACCAGCTTTGAACTACTTATACGATTAACACCATGATTCAATGAAGGCATGCTATAATTGTTTGTTGAACAAAGGCCAAAACCATATTATGCAATTTATATAGACAAACACAGTTGATCAGTAGTGTGAAAAACATCTAGTTTAAGGCTAGGTAGACAGGGGAATTCCCCATTGTTTACTTGGACAATGAGGACAGCTGACTATCAGGCTTTTTACCAGGCAATGAAGTAAGGGGTTAATGCAGCATGCTGTTAACCCCTTGTCTTGTATGGGTGTACCCGGCCAGGGGCATACCACATCTACAAAGTATATGGTCCACATAGGTGGGGCATACCTGTTCTTGTCATGTGTAAAATATTCTGTATGTTACACATGACACCACACACTGTGTGGTGCCTTTGTTCTATCCCGGTAGCGTCCGGTCGTAACCATTAACAACTCATTGTCAACTGGGTCAACTCAAAGTGAATTCGCCAACACCCCTTGCACAATCAATTGCCCCGCCGAGCGAAAAAATTAACGCACTAGCCACTACGTCAATGTGATTCTGTATGCTACACACAAACGGTATAGGTGGAACTGGTAGGGCTGGTGCCCAGGGGGGGTAAACTCAGCCGCCATGATGGTTAAAGGGATAGTTGAGTTCTGGTAAGGAGAGTACAGTTTTGGTGAAACTGAATTTTAGTAACCAAAACCTACATCATTACATTACAAACTAATAGAAAGGAACACACAATTCCAAATGACGTAGTAAAGATCATGTCATCATTCAAAAAGAGCCGTTAAAACGTAAAAGGGAGCTCTAAACACTCGTCGGTTTCAACCATTTTGAATAAGATATTGGGCATGTGATGTTATACTATAAATAATACACGGTCTAGAGTGCATTGTGTAAATTCATTGCACTCGAGGCTATGTTATATGTGCGATGTGCACGAGGCAACGCCGAGTGCGCATGCACACAGCTAACATAGCCGAGAGTCGATGCATTTACACAATGTACGATAATAAGACTGTTGTATTATTAGTTTTATAAAACTAAGCTCAACCACAGATTGTTTCAATTTGCTGGATTATTGAAAACAGACTCGCCACAATTAGTAACTCAGTCTATCTACTCTCTAGAGTGTGAATTTTTAAAGGAATTTACCAAATTAATCATCACTTCTGCACTCGCTTCACTGAATTTGACTCTGCAGCTCAGCAGATCAATCACAGTCGAAGGGTAATTGCCGAAATTCCGAAAATTTTCTCGTTAAAAGTGAGAATTATCAAAGAATTGTATGCATTCCCATTCCAAGACTTCCCAATATCAAACCACATACCATATAATTTACGAAATTGCTAATATTTATTTACTACAGAACAGATAATTTACAAAATGAAGCATTTTCCATCTTATTTTTATCACTCTCGCAAGATCGTCTTCTATCGAACTATGTAAAGCCCTGGTCACAACCCACCGTGCGTGTTTTTAGTCCGTACGGTTTTTGGGGAGGCCACGGCCGCCACGTTTTTCTGAAAACGTAGGGAGGGAGTGGCAAAGGCAGGGAGGGAGTACCGGCAACGCACGTCACACGCACGGTATAAGTACGTGGCCCGCACGCCACGCCTGGCCGTGAGCGGTTGCGTGCATCGTACGTTGCGCACGTGGTAAGTGCGTTGTACGTGCTTACAACGTGCTTACAACGTACGGTCTCCGTGCGGTTGCCACGTTATCGTACGGAGGCCGTACTTACACGTGCTGCTCACGTACGGTGTCCTTACTCACTAAGTGCGTGCAAGTGCGAACAACCTTTTCTGCTCATATTATACTGCAGAAATCAGTGCGCACAACGTGCGTTGTAAGTGCGGAGCACGTGCTTACTCGGTACGGGCCACGTGAGTTTTGCGTGCTCATTGGACAGTTGAACTGGGGAAGTGCCGAGTAAGCGCGGACCACGCACTTATCACGTGCGCAGCACGCACGTGCGCTCATTGGCTGTAGAACGCAGCGAAAACGCAGCGAACGCAGCGAAAGTTCCTCGTGCACTAAAAGTGCTACGTCGTGTCTGCGTGCTCCCAAATCCGTACTGAGTCGGTACTGAGTCGGTACTCACCACGTACGGATACCCAAATTTTGCCCACGTTTTTGCAAGTAGACAGCACGCACGGGGCACGCACTTGCAAGTACGGCGGGTTGTGACCACCGCTTAAACAAGCATTGTGACGTCACAGCCGTGCAAAAAGTTGCGCAACCAAAACGAGTAACGCATGGGGTTGCACCCTGTTTTGCACGGTCGGGCAATGTTTGTGGAAATTTAATGAATATAGTCACGTGACAGGATTTAACCAATCACGTTACAGAATTCACCAGAGCTGTTTTATAATTTGTTGAAATAGTGATTAGATATAGAAATAACTATTAACATACCTATTTTGTAACTTTTTGAAAAGAGGAAGCATTTTTTTGAATTTTTAACGGCTGGTTCAAAATTCTCTAATAAACCTGGGGCCCCAGCTTTATTACAAATTGTTTATATAAAATTTATGGATATTTCAGCCGTTTCTGAACCGATTTTGATCAAATAAAGTTTATTCTGTCATTAAAATATTATGCTCTTTCAAATTTTACAGTCAATTTTGCATTATCTCACGAAAAAATTATTATGTGTAGCGGGCTCTCTACCAAAACTCAACTATCCCTTTAACCACTTGACTGCTGTAGGCTATAATGCGCATTGAACCCCCTGGTGCTGAAGGATTTTATGCACACACACACACACATACAAATTCATATTCTCAAATCACATGATATAATGCATTTATGAATGAAAAGTGTTAATATATCATTTTATAAGAACTGGTAACTGTATAATTAACCCTAGTAATAAGGCCGGGGGGGGGGGGGGGGGCCATAATGCCCCCCCCCCCCCTCCGCGATTTTTTTTATTGCTCCAAAACGCTGAAAGATGACGCGCCGCTGCTTGGCGACATTTTTCTTTCGGATGATCGGCTAAAAAAACAAATTTTGTTTTAAATTAAAACGATCCCAAAAAGCATATTTTGGGAATTTAAATGAATACCAAAGCAACATATATCCATATTAATAACCCCAAGGTAATCTTGTGTAGGTATGCTTTCATTTCAAACTGATTACCTATTCTTTTACAAAATTACTTGCTGCGATTCTGAGCTTAGTCCCATGTGATTAATTTGGTGTAACCTTTCACCCTTTCTTTTAGTGCTGTAACTGATCATCAGATCGGCATATGATCCCGATCCAATCATGCCTGATTGGGATCGTTTCTGCCAATTTCCGATCATGCAGACAAATCGGAAGATCGGCAAAAAAAAAAAATTGGGGAGAAAATGAATACCAAAGCAACATATATATCCATATGAAGGTAATCTTGTATGGGTATGCTTTCATTTCAAACTGATTACCTCATTAATTTGGCATAACCTTTCAGAATCGCTGCGAGTAAGTTTGTAAAAGAAGATTACCTTGGGCTTATTAATATGGATATATGTTGCTTTGGTATTAATTTATATTCCCAAAATATGTTTTTAGGGATCATTTTCCAAAGAAAAAAAAACGATTTTTTTTTTTTTTTTTTTTTTTTTTTTTTTTTTTTTTTTCCGGTCCGATTTTCCCCCCGATTTTTTCTGCATGATCGGAAATCGGCAAAAACGGTCCGATCAATCATGATCGGATCGGGATCGGCATGCCGATCCGATGATCGGTTACAGCATTATTGCCAACTCAATTCTTATCTTTTGCCAATAGGGAACACAATTAATGTTACCATTATACCACCATTCTCCAACAAAATTAAGGTCAGAAAATCTCCTCTAAATGGTATGTGACCTTTTATGCTCATCTCTGCATGCATCATGTCTCAAATAGCCAGAAATAATGATGGCAATAAATACTGGCACTGGGAAATAAGGCAAACAGTGGGAAATATGATTTTAAACATAATTTAGACAAGATTAAACTTAAGCCCCTTTTACACCGGGCCCTGCGTAGAGTTGTGTAGAGTTGCGTAGTGTTGCGTACCGACTACGCCGAGTGTACGCTGCCCTACGCAACTCTACGCTGAGGATACGCAGAGGGCTACGCGAGATGGACGCAAACAATTAAACATGTTTAATTTTTTTTCGCGTACTGTCTGCGTAGACACTGAACGCAGAAAGTACGCAAGTCTACGCAACACTACGCTACTGTACGCCATGCCATACGCAAGTCTACGCAACACTACGCTACTGTACGCCATGCCTACGCAATAGTACGCTTCCCTCACTACGCCAGTCCGACGAAACATCTACTCGCGTCTCCTACGAGCGTTAATTGCCGAAGAATGTTTTTTGTTCTCGGATACGCGGGGAATACGCAGCCTATTTCGGCGTACTCGGTACGCCACACTACGCAACTCTACGCAAATCCGGTGTAAAAGGGGCTTTAGTTTTCAGCTTTAATTTTGTTTAATTTATTAACCCCACTTTGTTTCTGTGTTTTAAATGTGTTATCAGCCATTGTATTGGCTGTTGTGGTTTCGCAAACCAAAAAACCGCAACACGTATGTAAGGTTTTCGCTGCTGCGCCTGAACTACGTAATACAAATGGAACAAGAATGGAACATAGAAGACTGTGTAGATGATTACAAGAAACTCTTCAATGTCGCCAATCGACTCCTGAACCGCAAACCAGTCCTCTCCATTGCCTACACATGCTGATGACAGTTCCATGGCCGTAACATTTATTCAGTTCTTCCATTTAAAAGTTCAACAAATTAGAGATAGTCTTAATCCAAATGTTGCACCACTCGAATCCGTCACCTCTTCTAAATTGGAGACTTTCCAACATTCTACCGCAGATGAAATTTTTTCTCTTCTTTGTAAACTGCCTCCTAAATCTTGTCCATTGGATCCAGTTCCTACCATCTTGTTGAAAGATTGCGCATTCACATTTTGCCCCAATTATTTCTCAAATTGTTAATCTCAGTATAGATCAAGCTACTGTGCCCTCAGTTTTAAAAACAGCCCTTATTCGCCCATTATTGAAAAAACCCTCTTTGGATCATGAATGCTTGAAAAATTATCGTCCTGTTTGTAATCTCCCATTTTTGTTTAAGATTTTGGAGAGAGTCGTGTTCCCTAGACTCTCAGATTATTTGTTAGAATATAATTTATTTGACCCTTCACAGTCAGCTTATCGTCCACACCATAGTGTTGAGACTTTACTCATTAATGTTTCCAGTTTTATTTTACAGGAAATTGGATTCTGGATCCGTCACGGCCATGGTTCTTTTAGATCTGTCTTCGGCCTTCGACACTGTAGACCATGACATACTTGTCAATACACTCGAAAGTCTGGGTATCCAGGGCCAGGCTCTTGAATGGTTTAAATCATATCTTTCATGCCATACACAGTCTGTCATTTTGAATGGTTTCACATCCTCCTCCAGGCCACTAGGCTGTGGAGTACCCCCAAGGCTCTGTGGGCGGGCCCACCCTATTTTCAATTTATTTAATTGGTCTCCAAAAGATTTTTCAACGTCATTCTGTTCATTATCATTTATATGCAGATGACATTCAAATTTTTGTCTCTTTTCCTCCACATCAAATTAAAGCTTCCCAAACCTTGCGCAATCTAGAAAATTGCATAGCTGATATTGATGCTTGGATGAAGTCAAATTCCTTACGATCCTCTAACTCTGGTCTTTTACCACATTCCACTTTCTAAAAAGTCTTGGGGGGGAACGAGCTTTTGCTCATGCCGGACCAGCCCTGTGGAATTCATTACCACAAGAGCTGAAGAACTCCAACTCTTCGGCATCCTTCAAGGGCAACCTAAAATCTCATTTGTTCACTTGTGCGTTTTGAAGACAGACATTCTTTATGTATATATATATTCCTTTTCTATGATGTACAAAATTTCCTTATGTTCGTAATGTATTTATGTTGTAAAGCGCCTTGAGCATTTAATCAAAATGGATAATGGCGCTATATAAATCTTATGTATTATTATTATTATTATTAACAAGAAATTGTATTGGGAGTCATCGATTTACTGAATGGTAATCATTGTTGGCAGAAAATAGCACAAAAATAGTGGCGTGATGACAATCATATTCATTGAGATGTGTTGAAGATACGATCGGTCACTGAGATGAAATTTCGTAATCAAGGTAGTCAATTCTAACAGGATGTTAACATATTCTGTTAAAATCGTGTCAGAAATGCTAACAATATTATAGGGAATATGAATGAAAGCTCTTGCATTCAATGGGTTGGGGGGGGGGGGGGGGGGGGACTTCCTTTTTTTCCCCGGGAAATGAGTATCGATTTTTGCGCCCAGAACTTGACATTTTTCGGCGGGACCCGGGTACCCGGGACATACCAACATTATTGAATACCGACATTCATTTCTTCAGTTTTTACAGTTACTATTTTACATAGTATAAATTCTGTGAACTTGGACTTTGACATCATGACCCTAAAATTGTATGTCTACACTACATGAGTCCCTAAAGGTATATTCAGGTACATTTAGATTGAAATCTGAGATGTCTTATTTCTTGAAAACAATAACGGGATGGATGGACAACCCGAAAACATAATGCCTCCAGCCACTCATTGCACGAGTGCTGTAAATTCTCCCCTTTCATGCAATGTGGGGTATTATTAATAGCCCGGTCACATATCAACGGATCGCGCAAACGGATGTCAAACGGAGAGCTAAATTTTCCATCCGTTCTATACGTTTATTGTCCTGTTCGTTCCTTGTCCGGTGATGTACATTGTTCTATGTTTTGTACATGAAGCAATGGAGACGACTTTCACCACGGGCACGGATAATTTAATTTCGCAAATTGTCTATTCGTTGGGCATACGTTTCCGATATCCGTTGATATCTTACCGGGCCATAAGGGAACACACTACATAGATAAATTTACCGCGGCCTTTGAAGCGACGACAGTTTGGAGGCAAATGCCTCTTCCAGAGTGTCCTCCATCTCTGCCTCACTCATGCTGGTGTTCAGCCTCACCGCAGAAACAACTGAGCCCTCTAGGAGTGCAGCACGCTTCAACGGGGCAACATCAATGTTGTTGTCAAGGAGGACAACATCCTTGAAGAAATTACCTGAAACCAAAAGAAGAAGTTCAATTATACACATTAATGTAACCTGCAATTGCTGGTAAATAGAGGGAGAAATTGGCCGACAAATGCTTTTCTGTTGGATAGTGTAGCATGCCGAAGAGGTTGATCTCTGCACAACACTGAATTCACCTAGAGGCAAACCTGTTCTGTCATGTCTAAAATACTTTGTAACTTATACTCACAACACGCTATGTAGTACTATTGTTGATGTTCTATTTAATACCCGGGAGCATATTGGTCGTAACCATTTTCCATTAACGATCAAGGTGAATTCGTGAACACCCCTTGCACACTACATGCAAAAAAATAATGAACTATGACAATATGCGATTCTGTATGGCATTACATACACAAACAGTATAGGCGAGGGCGGCCGGTCTTCATATCAGTTTACTTAATCAGTATTTACACTTTTCCAAGTACATGACGTTTCACCCCAAGTTAGAAGCATACCGCAGATCACGGCCTTACGAGCGGTGAGTTTGGAAAATTTTATCACCGTTGACACCGTTCGCCTCGGCGCTAATTTCTAGCAGATGGTGTCTCAATCAAGACGTCGTGCTGCTAGTCTTGATACGCAGACACTACAGATGAGTTTGGGTTCGGATGTGTACAGTATCAAGTTTGTTCGCTTTACCCTATTGTCAAATGGTAGGAAGGAGTAGAGAGGAGAGAGCCTGAGAGGATCAACCGCATTTAGTATAGCGGAGGGGGGGGGGTGGGGGGGGGGTGTGTTATATGGTAGAAAAAAGCAGAATTATAAGAGAGGAGAGAGAGGATCAACCGCATAAATAGGAGAGGGGGGGGGGGAGGGGGTTATGGTAGAAAAACAGAATTATAAGTTGTATGAATTATGTAGTTATGTAGTAATCATGAATGTTGTACATATACCTAAATATAAATCAATGACAATGTTGAATGCTACACACACCAGGGGCCTACTATCAGAGATAGTGTACAGGTGCCATAGTTTTTGTGCCGAATTACTGTATAGCTCTGTCTCTGTACATACATGGAGAGGGAGGTCATTGCTCTGGAATGTCTTATCAGTTAGTTGCCATGCCTACTGAGATATGAGCGCAGCAGAGAGGGGGAGAGAGGGGGAGAGAGGGGTCAGTGTTACATTTCATTGTGTGTGTGTGGGGGAGGGGGGGGGGGGGGGGGGGGGGTAATAGTACTAGTCCTTCATTTTTCGGGTCCAAAAGTGAGCGATCAGTTTGATGTAAAAATGAATGGGGCTGAGAGAAAAAACTGTAATACTGTATCGTTAGTACTGAAAACAAGTACATTTATATTTTCAAATTGTTACTTTTCATGCAACCAAGCTAGCAGGTTTATGTTAAAATGGGCTGAGGTCATTTTGTCTCCATTTCACTTCAAATAACATTATCAAAATTCAAAACATGTATAAAATCGTGATTATATACACTCAGTTTGCGATCCGAAATGTTATTTTGCTTCAGTTCAAATGTGTATCTCGACTCCTAATTCCGAGGAACAATCTCTGAAAGTTAGAGTATAATTGGGCAAGAAACAAGAAGACTATACAGTTCGTTGAAGATGTCCATTTAAATGGGGAACTCAAATTGGCAATGCACTCTGATTTAGTGGTTTAGTAGAGACAACAGGCAGGATAGCTGCTACAGACCATTTAAATAGACATGGTGTATGTATGTTTATAGGTCATGTGTTAATACTTAGCAATGATGGGGGGATATATCCCCCCCCCCCAATATTTCAGGTGGGGGGGATGGCCTGTATTATCATCCCCTCCCCCCCCCCCCCCCCCCCATATTTGGGGTTCAAAAATATATAATAACATACAAATTAAGGAGCATCTGTCATGAATGGAAGTTGTTACGATAGTCTTTTTTAAACCACTTTTTGATAATGCTAAACTGCCCAAATTCAAAATCTTCCGGGGCTGCGCCCCCGGAACCCTCATGAAGGTAATTTGACCCAGTACCAGCCATGTAGTTTTAATAATAATATATAGCATTTATAGAGCGCCTGCCCATGTATTTAGGTGCCCTATTCAGAGGCGCATTATTACCCTTGGTCATCAGGTACAGTTCAAACCCGCACAATTGTTTTGTGCACCATCTCAACCCCCAGGGGAGCATACTAGCCCAAGCTGCCCAATGGGC
The DNA here is from genome assembly GCA_037951105.1 of Echinarachnius parma. Classification (NCBI taxonomy): domain Eukaryota; kingdom Metazoa; phylum Echinodermata; class Echinoidea; order Clypeasteroida; family Echinarachniidae; genus Echinarachnius; species Echinarachnius parma. The sequence continues at coordinate 38,807 of JBAMJV010005886.1, forward strand.
GCTGAAGACTAAGTAACACCCGACTAAGTACCCATTTAAAGGCCTACTCCTGCTATGGGTAGAGAGCAGCAATAAGGATTAATTGTCTTGCTGAAGGACAAACGGAGTGAGCCGGGTTCGAACTCGGGATCTCGAGATCAGAAAGCGCTAGCCACACCACGTCAGGACGTATCTATTTAATCTTAGGGGGGGGGGGGGGCATAATGGCCCCCCCACCCCCCCCCCCCCCCCCCGGCCGTAGGAAGACCTCAAATAGCCCGGCCTTTTTAGGGTTAAAGGGGTAGTTTAGTTTTTGGTAAGGCTGAACTTTAGTAGCCAAAACATGCACAGTTACATTATGCTAATAGTTATAACTCCACCATGCTCGAAAGGTATACAAAAGTCTAGACCAGGTCCAGTCGCAAAAATTGGTCAGCATTTTTAACCCCTCTTTTGTTATAATATTTCGCTGGTGTACGTTAGGGCCGTTTGAAGGTATCAATTGCACTAACAGTATCGTGCCGTAATACTATAGCGGTAATCAACAATGGTACCACTTACTCTTACTCTAGTCTTAGTCTTACTACTAGTGTGCCGTCGTCGAGTGAACCATTTACTTTGTAGATGTGGCACCAAGTAAACATTTTAAAAAGAAGATTAGACAAATTACACATTCACAGAACAGGCCTCAAGCCATACCTGTTCTGTCATGTGTAAACTACTTTGTATGTTACACATGACACCGCACACTCCGTGGTGCCTTTGTTCTATACCCCTAGAGTCCGGTCGTAACCATTAACAACACATTGTCAACTGGGTCAAAGTGAATTCGCCAACACCCCTCGGACAATCGATTGCCCCGCCGAGGGAAAAAATAACATACTACGTCAATGTGATTCTGTATGCTATGCACAAACGGTATAGGTGGTGGGGCTGGTGCCTCAAGCCCAGGTATGCTTTATAATTATACTATACTTTAGTTTAGGTAAAACAATGGCCAATCACAGGAAAAAACACTTGAAACAAACGATCATGATGATGATGATCACAAAAGGACTGGGACTGGAAATTGTCAACTGAGCTTGAATTGGTATACCTTGCGTTCTCTCCCGCCTCTGCTGAGGACCAGGCAGTCTTCTTGATGACTCCCTTGGCCTTGCCCTCCCCACGGCCGCGAGCTCCTCCTTGTCCTTGATCATGCAGGCCATCATGTTCCAGACCACGGCCCCGGCCCCGGCCCAAGCCGAACGCGGCCCGCAGCTCCTGGCCAACATTAGCATGGAGATGATGCTGTCCAGGGGCCGGTCGGTTAAGTCGAGACGTTGATCCTGATGTGGACGTGGTTGGCCTCGTGGTTGCTGGAGTAGCTGGTACCGGTGGTCGTCGTTGAGCCTGAGGAGTTAGACTCCTTACTGCCGCGCTCAACTCGCGCAGAGTCGACTGGATTTCATTTAATTGATCTGGATCCATCTTGACCTACGGCGCGGCAGACGTGCAAACGCTAGAATCTAGACGTACAAGTGGCAGTAGTGGGATCGGAAGATGCACGTACACGAGGCCAGGCTAGGCCGGCTCGATAATCTTACATCGACTAGACTATGCTCGTGGCGCGCACATAATTATGCTCGATCGATCCGAGTCGAGAACGTATAGCTAGCAGCTAGCTAGCTGTACAGTGCAGTACGCTGGTACAGCTCTAGCGCCATCTAGTGTCCATTTGATGAAGTCGAATATATTTGACAAAGACGAATATATTTGGAAAAAGACAAATATATTGCAAAAGACGAATATATTTGCAAAAGACAAATATATTTGGAAAAAGACAAATATATTGCAAAAGACAAATATATTTCGCGAAAGACGAAAAAGACGAATGAAATACGAACAAATATTGAAAAGATGAATATATTGAATAGATGAATATATTAAAAAGATGAATTTAAAAAAAGACGAATATAAATCCAAAAGACAAACATATTTAAAAGATGAATATATTGAATAGATGAATATATTAAAAAAGATGAATATAAATAATTTCAAAAGATGAATATATGTTATCAGAGATGAATATATTTATAAGAGATGAATATATTCCATTTCGGCTTGCCATAGGCGTGTATACATGGTTAACGCAATGAGATTATGTAGGGCTAAACGACCATGATGACTTAAATAGATCCGAGTTTGGGCTAATTGTTAAGAAAATATTCATGAATATTTGTTTGAATTTAATGCATATTACATTAATTTGAACGCGGATTATGCACATTACTGTCATAGGCGCATACAATTGTGTGTATAGTGGGCCTTATACAGGTTAACAACGAAATGTTTCTGTAATAAATGAAGAGCCTGATTGCAAAATAAAGGCGCTAAATCCACCTTTTCAACTTTCGAGAAAAACACCTTTCTTTGCCCAACATTGTACACATGCCTTTGGGAATATGCAAATGGAACGTTCCATATTGTGTAATATGTGCTGAAATGTGGATTTATAGATAGCTACGTAGCTCATTAATTGAGTGATATCGTTAACTCAAATGTTATGGATAGTGGATTTAGCGCCTTTTGGAACTTAGCTCTTCATATAATTATTATAATAATGTTTTGCGGTCTGCATATCCATGACCCCCATTTATAATTAACAACTTCCCATCGATAAAATGATTTACGGTCAACAAACGGATGCAAAATTGTCTCAGTCAAAAAAGATAACGCACCAAGTGGCGTACCCATTGCCTACTGATTGTTGGGGGCACGTCACTTCAGCGGCGTAGCGTTTTCTGCACTGATTGCCGGGGGGGGGGGGGGGGGGGGGTCGCACGCGAATATTTATATTACCTCATGTAATATTAAGAAAATTGATATTGAGTCTTTCGTTAGCGATCTTCGACAAATTTCTTTGAACGATGTTTTAGATGAAGATTCTATAGAAAATGCATATGGAATTTGGGTAAATAAAATTCGTTTTGTTTTAAATAAGCATGCACCAGTAAAAAAGAAAAGAGTTAGACATCGAAAATCACCATGGATGACACGGGAAATTTTGGATCTAATTCATAAAAGGGATAAAAAGCTAAAAAGACTGCTAAACGAACAAATACTGACGCTAGTGGGAACATTTTACGGAATCAAGTTACGTCGAATGTAAGAAAAGCTAAACGAAAATATATTATTGATAGTATAAAAGAAAAATATTGGTAATTCTACAATGATATGGAAAGTTTTAAGATAATTGATTCCACCACTAAATGCGTCAATGTTATTAGAAGAATAGTTTTTGAAGGAGTTGAATATAACGAGCAGAAAGTATTGCAAATGCTTTAAATGAGCACTTTTGTGCAATAGCCTCGAATCGAGGTCAAACTGTACAATTTTAAAGATAATCCTTTACAATTCGTGTCTAAGGCCAATACCACATTTATCTTGAGTGAAGTGTCTGCTGAAGAAGTTAAAAAAGTGTCTTGATGAAACACCCCGCAACAAGGCTACTGGTCTTGATGCCATTCCATCTTGTATTTGAAAGACTCGTCTCCATGATAATAGATTCTCTCACGCATTTGATAAACTTATCTTTGAGTGAAGGTGTAATACCGAGTGAATGAAACGCGCTCGAATAACACCCCTTTGTAAAGGAGGTGATGCGAGTAATCCTATGAACTATAGGCCCATATCCGTACTGCCTGTACTTTCGAACATTCTAGAAAAAGTTGTTTTTAAAACAAGTCTATAGCTATTTAATGAAAATGACTTGTTAATTAAAAATCAATATGGCTTTCGTCCAAAATTTTCATCCGAATTGGCATTATTGAATTTGACGGAAAACATTAGTAAGTCCATAGATGGTGGGCAAGTTGTTGGTTTGTGACTTTGTATCTTGAAAAGGCATTCGATATGGTGCCCCATGATATATTGATTGAAAAATTAGTGTATTGTGGGTTCCAGGATGAAGCAATACGATGGTTTAAAGATTATTTAATCTCAGAAAACAGTTAACTGTTATCAATGGAAATGAATCAAAAGAAAATGAAGTACATTGTGGTGTCCCTCAGGGAAGTATTCTGGGGCCACTTATGTTTATTATATACATGAATGATTTACCCAGTGTATTGAAGCATTGTAAAGTATCTTTATACGCCGATGACACTTGTATATATTTTGCATCAAATGATCCTGCAGAACTAGAAAATATGATAAATGATGATTTATCATCTATATTTAATTGGCTGTTGCATAACAAACTCATGATAAATGTCAAAAAATGTAAATATATGCTTATAGGTACACATTGTAAACGTAAACGTTTTGAAAATGTTAATATAAAAATTGATAATTCAATTTTGATTAAAGTCGATCAATGTAAGTATCTTGGTATAGTAATTGATACAAACTTCCAATGGAAACCGCAAGTTGATAATGTAAAAACGAAAGTACTTCGTAACTTGTATGTCCTCAGAAGGGCGAGGCCATACATTGATCAAAGCACGGCATTGTTACTATATAATACGATGGTCCGACCACACTTTGAATACTGTAGCACAATATGGATGAAGCCCACTACTTGTCAAACAAAACGACTTCAGACCATTCAAAATAGAGCCCTAAGAGTAGTACTTAAAGTAGATTACCGCTTTAGTAGACAGAGGTTGTTTCAAATGTTACAAGTTGAATGCTTATGCGCCAAAGTGAAGAAAGACCTTGTTATTCTTCTTTTTAAGCTCCAACATAATTTATTGCCCGACGCTCTTTCATTTGAAATTAACTATAAGGTATTTAATTATGGACTTAGAAACACTCAACCGTACGATCCAACTTCCAAAGCCCCAAACAAACTTTTGTAAAAAACAGTACGATTTATTTAGCATCGAAATTATTTAATAACCTTCCACAAGATGTTAGACTTGAAAACAGATTATCTTATTTGTAAAAGAAATTTCTTTCCCCCTTGAATTGTAACCACTTGTTTTGATAGTAATCACGTTTCCCATCAAGCAGTAAATTAATCATGACTTCTGGGATCTTTCAGACCTTTATGATTATCTAATTGTACTGCAATTTTGTTTTTAGTTATTTAAATAAGTTTCTTTATTTTAATCTTAATGTATGTTTAATTTAATTTTGTATTTCTGTAAAAAAAAATTTTATATTTGTTTAATTTGTTTTCTGTATTTTGTATGTACATACGGACTTGCTGAAAAACAGCCTGAAGGCTGATAGCGAGTTTTTATTGCCGTGTTTAAATAAATAAAACAAACAAACAAACAAACAATAACTGGGACGCTCTTGATTTGTTTCTGTATTCTTTAAATGATATAAAAATCATGATGTTCTATAGATTTGTCAAATGTATTGGATTGGGGAGGGGGGTGGGGGGGGGGGGGGCACGTGCCTCCATTACTTCATAATTATCGCAGCAGTCATGGGAATAGGCATCGGTTTTTCTCATTTTCCTGGTTGTTTTCATTCGTCTTACTGTTTACTTTAAACGGATGTTGCATTACATATTACAGTTTAATTAAGTTGAAAATGCATTGTATAGGCGTATAGGGGATGTTATAGTCAAGTAGTGTAGAATTGTGATGCGTATAAAATTATGGCTTAATTTCTTAAATCGTATTTTTGTTTTTCAATGGAGAGATAAGATCTTATGAATGTATACCGCAAAGTATTTCGTGTGATATTTATCTGTCTGACGAATAGTATCGACATTCTTAACTCTTTAAATGCAAATGGCCTGGATGGAGTGATCTTTATGACATGTATGAGAGCTTTAAATTGCTTTACGAATATGTGGTATTTATGTTTTTATTTCAATAGGAATGCATGTATGATTTAGTATTGCATTCAATTCCATAGATTCACAAAAGTTCTGCTTGTTTCAAGGGCGTCGATTTCTTCTCGCCATTGGGGGGGAGGGGGGGGGGGGGGGGATGATTCATCAATTTGACCATCTCTGGCGAGGGAACGAAGCGACAACCCATCAGCGTGCCCGGGTTTTTATGGCTGAGGGGGGGGGGGGGGGGGGGTTAGGGGGTCCCAAAGCTTTTGAATTCAGCTGTTTAGAAATTGGAAGATAAATAAATGTGTACATTGCAAGCATCATGTTATGAGCTGGGCTTTGTCCAATATGAACTTTAGCCTGATAGATACATATTTGCAAGCATTCTGATGGAACCCTGAATAGCATCAGTCATGGGATACCCATATTGGGACGCTTATTGGGGGTCCAGGGGGCGGAGCCCCCGGAAGCTTTGGCATTTGTAATATCCAGATATAAATATGTTGTATATATGTAAATATAGAGTTAACTATTCTTCAGTTAATTGGCTTTTGATTTAGCTGTTTAGAGATTGGAAGATTATTAAGTGCACATTGCAAGCTCCTGCTATGATGAGGGCACTGTCCAAGTATGGATGAATTTTAGTCTGATAGATAAATACTGTCGATTGCAATCATCCTGATGGAACCCTGAATAGAATAAGTCAAGGGATACCCACATTGGAAAGCTTATTGGGGGTCCAGGGGGCGAAGCCCCCGGAAGCTTTGGGATTTGTAATATCCAGAAATACAATTATCTATTGAAGAGTTAGCTCAATTTTATTGAGCGAAGCGCAGACGCACAGTGGGCCAGGATCGCCTGAAAGTTTGCCAAGAGAGAAGTCCTGAATAAAACTATTTAATGAGTACAGGGCTGGGACTGTGTCAAATAACCTTAATGGGGGTTCCAGGGGCGCAGCCCCGGAAAATTTTGGATTTGGGCAGTTTAGCATTATCAAAAAGTGGTTTAAAGAAGACTATAGTAACAACTTCCATTCATGAGAGGGGGCAATGCTTCTTAATTCTAATGTTATTATATATTTTTGATAATAATTTTTGATAATACAGGCCATCCCCCCCACCTGAAATATTGGGGGGGGGGGGATATACCCAGCTAGCCACCTGACGTTGGGCCGATGTCGGAATTTGGTTGCCGGATGTCGGCATATCGCCGTTGGCTCCAGGTTTAAAATGTCCGCCAGCCCAACATCGTCACGACGTCATTTTTGTGATATATTGGCATAAGGTCATTTTCCGACAATGGCCCAACATCATGTCATGAGATGATGTTGGGCCATTGTCGGAAAATGACGTTATGCCAATATATCACAAAAATGACGTCGTGACGATGTTGGGCTGGCGGACATTTTAACCTCGAGCCAACGGCGATATGCCCACATCCGGCAACCAAATTCCGACATCGGCCCAACGTCAGGTGGCTAGCTGGGTATCCCCCCCCCCCCCCCATACCCTTCCCCCCCCCCCCCCCCCCCCCCGTGATCGACGCCCCCGGCTTGTTTTAAAGGTTGCACATCATCGTATAGTCCTAGACGTCGGAGTCGGTCAGGGAGTGTTTCGCGTGATCTCGGTCATCGAAATCTGCCTTTTATTCCTGCAAGTCCACCCTCCAGTGAAGTATGCGTACCTGGTATCTCTGGTGGTCTGCAAACGAATGATGCATCGGCCATTTCTGCTGTGTCTGAATGGAATGTACCCTTCGTGAACGTTCCGATTGCATTGACATCAATAATGTCACACATTCAGGAATCGATTCAGAAGATGGACACTCAAACCATACATAATTTCCGACATACATATCCCCATCATCAAGGAAGACAACATCAGGTAAACGGAAACATGTAATGGATATTTGTGTATGATTATATTATCATTCAATTTCATTAATACATTATACGAAGTAAGCAAGTACATTGTTGATGGTTTACATCCGGTTCCTAACATCGTGCAGTATGGTATATAACACATTATGAAAAAAGTCAGATGTGTCAGTGTAAGATGTGTAATCGCACTTCAACATTTAACAAAACTTGAAAGTAAATTCGCGGATCGTTTATTACATTCTTTACTGCCAGATTCAGTGGACAAAATAAACCTTGTCATGTTTGTAGTTAATTGATTTTTGTTAGTATATTTACGGTACAGCAGAGTTGTGTTTAAGCTTCCATTTTAAAAATCATTGATAATTATTCGCTATTTCCAGTGTTGTCATCCTTCTAATGGAAAATAATGTTTCTTCTACAGGCCTTATCAGACTTGGACCTGAATTACGAGGAAATTAAAGACACTTTAGATGAAACTATCCCCAAGTTAGAGGTAGGTATTATTAACATAAACATCAAAATACGATCTCTAAATGTATGGTCTAATCTTAACGCCGAACTGCGCTATATTACTGTTATTCATACAATTAGTGCTTTAATTATAAATAATGGTTTAAACAAGCATAATTTGGAAATAAATGTTACATTTAATCAAAACACTCTAATATGACACACAGGGCATAAATAATTGCATAAATAGAGGCAATAAAACGCAAGCCAGTCAATGCGCATTAGCCTCATTACCATGCTTGCATTTAATAACAACATTGTGATTGATGTGATGATCTCGACTCTGTTTCCATTTGACCGTGATATAATATATCATATTATGACGAAGGGGGAGTGGTACGTATCTTTCCTCGTTCATCTTCTTATTCTTTTGAAACAGAAATATAAGATTGTTGGACAACAGGAACCAGAGTATGAAGCTACCCCACAGGGAAGTATCTCGTCGATGGAAGATATTGATACTTCGTTTGAGGACCAGGATGAAATGCACAAACCGATGCACATCCCCGACGATCGGGCTCTCATGTCTAGACTGTCAGTCCCACACGAGAAACAAACACTGAGGAAATGTCGCGTGGAGCATGATAAGGGCAATTCCACGCCAAAGTGGACATTTGACCAAAAATTTTACAAGCATTTTTATGATACAAATTTGGTATCAAATCAAAGCTTAAATTCTATATTTTTGGAATTCAATGAGAAAATTTTAGTTTTACATAATTTTAGTTGTTTTTTTATAATAACTTTATAACCATAATTGAACTCCACAAATTTGACATTTTTGTGAAAAAGTGTTTTGATCCTGTGTTTGTTTTATATTTCCCCAGTTAAGCCTAAAATCCATTATTCTGACTCCCGAGATATGACCATTTCGTAAAATAGTAAATTTGTATGATGTATTTGATTTGTTATGCTTCAATGACTTCTTATTTTCAGCCTATGAAAATGTCCTTCCGTTACCAAAAAATCAATATTTTTAATTTTGTGGCTCACATAATTGTTAGAGAGCAGACCAATCTTCAGTGCAAAGCAAGTTGAAGTAGGCCTTCCCATTGCTAACAATTGTATTACTCATTGTTTCTTCGTTAATTAATAAATAACAAAAGAAAATGTCCTTCCGTTACCATACACATGGTAACAGATGGACAAGGTACCTCATATTACATATTATGACAAAATTTATGTTCAAAAATTGGTCTCTCATATATGAAAACCCAAAATAATGAGACAATACCTGCAATGGCCAGCTATCAGTGGCGTAGCGTGGTCAGACTAGTAATTTTCTGTGTTTCAACCAGTCAGATTTGTGCATTTAGAACATTTGATCTGGCTCACAATTGATTTTATCTCTTTCTGCAACAGGGCCCTTGTACCATGATGCCATTTGTCTGGATTTCTATCGTATGAGGATTAGTAGGTCTATTTAACTGTGGTGAGCCAGGGTGTGAATAGGCTCTGATCATGACTTTGAATAGGTCTTTTTTTATACAATACACCCCTATAGAATTCTTGGACATGGGTGTAGGTCTAAAATAATTAAATTTTACATGAAATTTGCAAACTAAAAACAAGGCTGTAGAAAAAGCAAGAAATAATATATCTCCAATTCTTTCATATGTTGTAGAAATTATATCAAGCCAAGATTTAAGCAAAAAAAAATCTCAAAATTATTTGATCCACGAGGTAAAACGGAAGCTCAAAATCTAAGGTCAAAGGTTATCTATCCAAACTCGCTCATGCATGAACACAAATGGCATAAATGGATTGCACATAACATCCCCAGTCCAATGACACCTTTACAAAATAAATTAACCCAACGGTTAATGGACAATGGCCATTTGAAAAATGGTGCCCACGCCCATTTCTTACAAAACTCCCCCATAAGAATCGACCATAGCACCAAAACCATTGGGCGGATTGGGCTAAAACTTAAATATTTGCGCTTTTAAAGGTTGAAATATCATACATACCAAATATTAGCAAATTTGAAGTGGGCTGCGATGAAAATTTTCTATTTTTTTAAAGGTGATTTGACATGGAATGACCCTAAAGTGTTATATCATACATTATAGTCCATTATGTCCTTTCGTTACCGAACATTGGTCCGCTTTGTGTGAAATAACTCAAATATCTGCGGACAAATTTTAATCAAAGAACAAGTAAATTCTTCTTAACCCTTCAGAGAATGAAATGTGTACCCTTAAAATATTTTGTATTATTTAATATCACAGAGTTTTAGTTAAAACTGATTTGATAACAAAACCTTGTCCATTTTAGTGTCCTTCCGTTACCGACCTCATTTGTATGCATATTCAATAATGTGCGGAGATAAAAAAAATTAAAACAATTATGTGACCTTAAAACTGTATGTTTTGGAAGTATTGTTATCAAAATAGACTGTTCTAACAACACAAGTATTTAAAAATGTCTTTCTTAAAGTTGACAATTTGTGTCTCAGTGTCCTTCCGTTACCATGGATTGACCATGAATAAGAGCCATTGGAGCATGAAATATAGTAAGACAAAAATAGAAATGTAAATGCTTGTGATGTCCATATGCTATCTATGATACAAACTCATTTTAGACGACAAAAGAGATGTTTCCTTCTCATAAATGGTCTTTAAATTTCAAAATTAATTTTATTGTACAATTCCAATAGACTTTTCAGAGGTCCTTCCGTTACCGTCCTTCCGTTACCGAACACTGGAGTAATTAATTTCTCATAATTAATATACCAATGTAGATATTTTTCTTAAAAGGTGGTGTTATACTCTGTGAACATAAGGAAATTGACTAGTAGCCAACTTAACATGATAAACCTCGTAACTTCACAGAGATTGGGTCATAACTAAACAAATTGAAAATCCATGTCCATGTTGGCGTCCTTCCGTTACCGGCCTCATTAGTGTCCATATCTAATTTACATAATGCGGTCAACATTTTAGAAATAGTGGAAATCAAAGGTGTCCCAACAAGGATCAAAGACATGCCATTTAGAATAAAAAAATCAAAAGCAGGATCCTGGAATTATTTGATTGAAGTTCCAAAATTGTGTCTGAATGTCCTTCCGTTACCGTGGAATTGCCCATAAGCAAATAAAGGATAGAACGTCTGAGTTTGAAGGAGAAGAATCTGAGGATGGATATTTAGTTCCATCTATTGCAACCAATGTAATAATTTGACCTATTACGTTAAACGCTATCATAATATAGCATATTGTTGTTATAAACAGGGTACGTTGCAAGTTATTGATGGTCAAACTATGAAGGGTTAGAGACATGAATGGCCTGACGTTGAGGGCGCATAACATAGTAACTTAGTTGGTGGTTTGACACCCTGGGTTTGACAACGATGCCAACTATGGACACCACATTTTATTGAATGCAATAGTATGTTGACGATCACGCACTGATCACATTTATTATTTTCACTCACTGTTGTTGCCATTTGATTATGATATTGACAAGTTTGATTGATTGATTAATATTATAACCATACTGTTTCTCTTCGCGGTTTGCACATTAACAACACTATTCAAATTATACATAAACCGTACAGCAATTATATTACTTATGATATGATACGTTGTTTTCCTTTTTAAATCCGGTGATATTGTTAAAGAGCACACGTGTTTCGATATCAGCCAAACCCAGAAGCTGGTCCAATTGTAGTAAGTAGAACAATCAATTATAAAATGTAATGATTGTGCTGAAGCTGTTATCAATCATGCGTTAAAAAAAAAAAAGTTAGTCAGTAACAAAATAGTTAATTTTCCACTGATACATGTACCACTTTACCAAAAGTGAAATTGGTGTAATGTGCTTTGCTGACTATGTTATATACATGTTATACGCTGTTCAATAAGTAAATGTTAAATGATCTAATATTGGTTTAGTTGTATTACTTAGTATTTGTATCATGACATAAACATAGTTAATGTGGTTCTATTCAACTATAAATTGTCAATGATTCAGATAACACAGTATATCAATGCTATACTCTGTTATCTCAATCATTGTGAACATGTTGAATACTGAATTAATTCCTGCTAATTCAAAAATGATAATGATAATTAACATTTAGACGTACTACGACTAAGTGTATTATAAAGCAAGAAATCGTTATTAACCATACGGTTATAATTGTATTGGAGTGATCTTAAGGGCCGGTCATACTTGCGGTAATGGACGTAGTTGAACGTAGTGGAGGCTAACGTAGTTGAAGGTAGTTGAAGGTGGTTGAACGTAGTTGAACGTACTGTCATGCGTACCGTACCGTAGTTATCCGTGATGCTATCTTGGCATTAACTCGGTAGAGCCGTGATCTACGATTTAATTTTTGGACATGTTCAAAAGAGCGGTACGTTAAACGCATCCGTGCTAACGTACTAAACGTAGTCTGACTACGCTTGAGTACGTACGAGAGACTGCAGTAGCACTACGCTGGACTACGCTAAAGAACGTCAAACTACGGTAAATATCAACTCCGCACGGAGTATAACAGCCAACCGGTGGTGTAGTACGGCCATTGCGCTTGTTTTTCAAACATAGCAGGTCTTTGAAATTTGTCTTATTTTTTTGTATTAAACATGTCTGGATCAAGACTATCGATGCTGGTTTTGTGCACGGTAAAGTACGTTAGAGTACGCTAAAGTACATTTAAGTACGTAACGAAGTACGTTAGACTACGCCAGACTTCCTTAGACTACGTTAAACTTCGGTTTAGTACGGATGCCTTTAACGTACCGCTCTTTTGAACATGTTCAAAAATTAAATCGATGATCACGGCTCCTCCGAGTTAATACCAAGTTAGCATCACAGACAACTACGGTACGATACGGATGCTAGTACGTTCAATACCTTCAACTTCGTTCAACTACGATCAACAACGTTAGCCACCATATACGTTGAACTACGTCCACTACCGCAAGTATGACCGGCCCAGGGGGTTTAAAGCATGAGGCAGTCGAGCCTAGAACCTTTATTTATTGTTATTATTTGCCATGTGTGTTTATTTTTGGTTTGTTGTTCAAGAAAACAAAAGCCAAAACAAATTGATAAAGAAAAAACAGACGAAAAACAGAGATGAAACATGAAGCTGATAATGCATAAAGATGAAAAAATGTGAAAAAAGATGATCATAAAATATACATGAAAAACACAAAGGCCTATAAAAATATTAAGATAAAAATGAATCAAAATAAAAATACAAGAATAAAAAATCAAGATGAACAATTCAAATGAAAATAAAGATGAAAATGAATAGTGACGAACAACCAGAGATGAAAAATAAAAAAGAATGATGAATTCGAGTATGAAAGCAGATAACTATTATATAACTGTGTTGGTTGAAAAACATGCGCACAATGGCCGTACTACACTGCGGGCTGGCTTTTATACTCCGTACAGAGCTGCTAAAAATTACCGTATATTTGCGTTCTGTAGCGCACTCAAGCGTAGTCTAATGTAGTCTAGCGCAGCCTACCGTAGTCTACCGTACTCTAACGTAGTCTGACGTACCGCTCCGTACCTATCTTTGAGCGAGCCGTACCCGCATTAGCGTAGTCTAGCGTAGTTTATCATACTTCAGCGCACTTCAACGTACTTTAACGTACTTCAACGTACCTCAACGTACCTCAACGTACCTCTCTGTGGCTCATCACCCACATTCAGCCGTACCTTAACGTAGTTTAACCTAGTTTAACGTACTTTCACCACGTCTGACCCACATTAAATTACCTTACGGATCACTACGTCCACTACCGTAAGTATGACCGGCCCTTTAAAGTTCATAACGACGGTTACATGATTATTGATAGAAGGTTTTTACACACAAGAATACAATAAAGTAGGCGAATTTTAATCAGGTTTGTTTACCAAGGTTCAGTTATAGATATGATTAATGAGTGCCATGGTGTCAGACAAATTGATTAGAAATTAACATCTAACGTATCAATTTACTTCCCTGGGTACCTCGAAACAAAACACACTTAATCACAGTAAAAGTCAAATATATTCCGCTTAATCATGTTATTCACGTACCTACAGATTAAAGGGAAAGTACAGTGTTGGTCAAACATAATTTTAGTAATCAAAACTTCCAAATTATCAATGAAAACTAAAATGTATAGTTCAATGATGCTTGGAAGGAGGTAAAACATATATCCCGTTAAATTACACGGTTGTTTTCATTCAAAAGGCAGCTTTTAATACAAGAGGACACTATCCAGACACGTCAAGCAATTTTAGTGAGCAGCATTGTTATCAAACTTTGATCAATCATGCCCCTTCATAGATATCCATGTTATCTAAGTGGGTTATTTGCTCATGTGCAAATAGATTTAATAAAGTACAAACATTTGCATATCATGCGTATTACAACGAATACAAACAATCAAATTGTGTATCTATTTGTACGATCATCATTTAGTCAGTCAAATACAAACTATAAGTTGTAAAAGATGAGGATGCGTTAAGAGCTATTTTATGAAATTTGGAGGGGCGAAAACATATCCTTTGAGTGAAATATTAGATTTTCATCTACGTTAATATGGTGGACTCCTTCAATTATAACGTTTGCAATTAAAACGAGATTGATAACTGGCGGCCATTAAATTAAACTTGAAAAAAGATAATAACCTAACGGCAAACCTTTTGAAACCTTCCCCACAATACTCGTTCACAAAACAAAACAAAACAAATTCACTCGAGCCAAAACTCTCTTCGACACATTCCTCTTGGTGTTTTTTTTTCTTCTTCAAATAATCATACTTTAACCAGGAGTGCTTAGCAGAGAGTTTCCTCAAGTACTTTCAAGGAGAATATTGATAGACGTTTGGAACTTGTCTTTCAAGTCCTTTAATCAGTGGTAATACAATTAATATATAAGTTATCCTTATATGTTTGAGATAATATTCAGATATCGTCGGTTGTACAAAAAGAGGGCGCTAAGTCACTTGTTGTACTTGATCGCGTCTAAAGCATAAACGCCAAGATGAAACCATATTTGATGAATAATCTTTAAACAAATTGTCACAGAAAATTTATCTGAAAAGTTAGCATCAGGAGGCTCCTACATACAAGCTAAACGTGAAACTCAATTAAGCAAAACAAAAAATCAACTTAACGCCCTCTGACTTATTTTCATCCGCCGATAGTTTTACCTCTTAATGTGTGATTATAAAGACATGACAGATGTACGATATCCATCAATTTTATGTGTACATATTCATTATCATAAAATGGGTAGAAGAATCCCTGCATTCTGATTGGTCAATTAGCGTGTAAAAGTTGTTACCGATGCATGGCTCACTTTAGTTTGATTTTTACAGTTTTGTGCGCTCATTTTATAAAACAAATGCTGCACAGGCATATTTCGTGGATCTTTTAACTTTGGAAATGGTCTAAAACCCACTCGCTGCGCTCGTGGGTTTAAACGATTCCAAAGTTAAACTCGTGCATTCAATTATTACCGATCCACTCATGCCTGCGCATCATTTGTATACTTGTGATACTTCAAACAAAACATTCAAACAATGCCATACAATTACCGGTAAATTGAAAATTATATTGGGGGAAATTCAACTACCTTTCAGGAATATAAGCGTATTTCTCAGGTAAAATACGCTAATGTAGAGGTCAATATTACAACATCAACACAGATATGACTCCGAAGCTTTTCTACATTTCACCACAGGTGACAGCCACGGCGACTTTTTTGTTTGCATTAAAGTACCAACGAAAAGAAAATTTTAATTTGGGATCATTAGCAAGATAGAAGCTTGCACATTAAGATAAGTTATAGGCCCCATTTGCATTAAATACAAGTGACCCAGCAATTATAAAAACCCATCACAGGATCGATTCTGAATGCTCTCCGAACAAAATATTGTAGCGAAACAAAGATTATTCGCTCTTTTTGTAAGGCTATATATAGGCTTTAATTTTGTGTTCATTTTGTGTGCAAAGTCTATGGGTGTTAGTGCTCATGCATATTTATAAGGTTGTTAGCATATTTATTGTTTTAATTATAATTATAATGTTTTATGCAAGTTATGTCAGTTATGGTTAACGAGATCTAGTAACTTTGTTGCCATGTGCACAAAGTGATAAATGGTTGGTACAATGTATATGGTTGTTATCTGATATGTCCACAGAGTATTGTGCGAAAATTTCAAGTCAAATGGACGTTATATGGTCGAGTACGGAGCAAAAATGCAAAGTGATGTTCACTAACTCATTGCACTCGCTTAGCACACGGTTCTTGCAATCGTAAATATCTTTTTAACGAAAAGGGAAATCCGAAACCTGTCCCATGATTTATTTGTTAAAACGAATACAACACGATATGAGGGAACAACTATAGTTCCAATTGGATTTTATGGATTTGGACAATGTTACTAAGTCCATTTAAGTAAACATGGTAAAGGGGCACTTTCTTTTGGCGTTCATGATTGGGTATAATGTGAGCCCTTTCATTTTATATGCTGATCGTTACGGTGAGTGAAGGGTTGCCATAGTAAACAGGGGTTACAATTGTAACTTTGTATTTTGAAACAGTTGTATTTGTTTAACATATATTTTATATATAATAAAACCATACTGGCAGCTTTTTCGGAAGCCCAGAACAGTGTCAAGTTTTGGTTTGACATTGGCCACAAAACAGGGTGCATTGTGATATTTTGGTTGACTCCAGACCATAGATTTCTCCGGTGGTAGAAACATTCCAGCTCCAGCTAGCCAGGATTGCTAGGAGTGAATTATCTGCGGGAGTTTGGTGGCTGCTCTGGCAGCATAGTGCCAATACCGAGTTGGGATTGGATTGTTTCCCTGGCGGTAGTTCATCAGATGAGAAGGGGGCCAGCTATTTCCTCTTGGTTTCTTACAATACCAACGCCTAGCTGAGTTGCTAATCAGATGAGAAGGGTCCAGTCATTACCTCTTGGTATCCAACGATACCAACGCCTATCAAAGTTCATCAAAATCTGGTTCTTGAACTACCCGGGTGGTATACTTCCGCACAAACGAATCTATTATGTCTACAAGAACCGCTCGGCCCACCCTCAGCTGGAACGGGGGCAGCGGCATCCTGACATGAACCAGCACTCCCCTGCCTAGCCAGTTAGGGGTGAACGCTACAATATATTTATATCTATATACATGTATATTCTTAACTAAACAGTATGTGATTAAAAGAAGGCAAAGAAAATGGGATTCAAACGGGATTCGAACCCGAGACCTCCGGATTGCTAGACCGGTGCTCTTACCGACTGAGCTATAGAAAACCCTCGTACGGTGCTCGTCCCTGAAACCCCTTAATTCTAATTGCCAGAGTGGTCAGAAGCTATTATAAACCTGACATAAACCCGAAGGATACAAATCAACTTGGGGATAAATGCGAGGGATCACTGAGGTTCTACAGCTTTTTTCAATAATTAATTCAAACATATAGAGAAACTTACCAGAAATATATTGTGATTAAAAGAAGGCAAAGAAAATGGGATCCCAACAGGATTCGAACCCGAGACCTCCGGATTTCTAAACAGTATGTGTGTATATAATAATATGCCTACCTGTATTATTTTGGCTTGACAATGCATGATATTAGGCTCAGTTATCTGGTTGTAATTACACTTTTATTGAAAGAAGGGTTGGCTCAATTAAAACAACAATGTAAATCAATGCGTGTTTTGGTAATCACTGACTTGAATCACCTCAATAGGCTTCTGTGGTAAAGAACACGTTACATTTGTTCTCAATTAATATATTGCGACACATTTGCCCCAATACAAATGCTTTGAGAATGTAAAATAATGCCATAACGGTAAGTTTATTGACCAGTCTACTTGTTTAGTATGCTGGATGCAAATAAGCTGCTGATTAATATTCATGATGTTATAGTTTCATAGATGATAGATTTGTACATGTCAATTTGGAAAGATATTTCTTGAGACCCCTGTATGCAAATGGTAAGGGACATAGTGTTCTTTTTATAGGGGCTTTTATTTGATGTTTTGAATTATATTCATATTCTGATTCTAGTAAAGGGATAGTACAGTTTTAGATTAGAGGGTGTTTCAAGGATTTTTTTTAAGGTAATGATTGTAACTAAGTGAAACGTTTGAAAAAGGCACATAATTTCTAAGACGATATAAACTCTGTTTGGTAAAAATAGGTTCAGAAACAGCTGAAATATCCATAAATGTATCCTAATGGAATGAAAGTAGGGCCCTAACATTTATTAAATTTTAGAAAATATTGATAAAGCCTACACATTTACAAAAATGTACCAAAGTGGCTTCAACATTGTTTTGAAGACCTCTTTATTGATACATCATTTTGACTAAGCATAACATGCACATTGAAGTATCGGTTGAAACGTTCATGTGTCTAGAGGGCATCCTTTTGTATTAATAGCTGCTTTTTAAAAATTGAAAACGGCCTTCTTGGCCGTTATGTTTTTCTACTATTCTATATTTGTTTTAACTATACATTTTAGTATTTAACAACGTGCAAGTTTTAGTTACTGAAATTCAGTTTGACCAGAACTGTATTATCATTTTACGTTAGGCAACATATTGTTTAAAAAATCTTAAAAATCAGCTAACTCTCGTATGGAACATTTCACAAAAATGTGTATACCTTTTGTAAATTCATATATGAATATTTGCATTTTCCATCTCTATAATTTCTTTTCACATTTCTTATTACACGCATTTCCCTGTACAGGATATGAGGATTGCAAAGTTGTTTGATGCCATTCGAAAAGAAACAATCATTCAAATCGAATTTAATTGAATAATATTATGAACAAATTTGTTTTTGTTACGATCTTAATTTCTCAACTCTGAGTCTAGTAGAGCTATTTAGATTGACCTTGTGATGTTTTAAATCGTGATTTTAGTTTTGATCTTATTGATATGTTTTTTTGCTGCAAATACAATAAATCCTTTAAAAATTGAGTAAATACTAATTCGGATTTCCTATTTTCTTCATTGTCAATGTGGGTTAAAGAAAAATACGTTGTTTGTAATTGTAATGTTGAATGTGGCGGTGTGTGGTTAACTTTGACGAATGTAGATATTTTGCAAAGATCGCAGCCAATAAAATCACACAAATACAAAAGTTGGCACGATTATTTTGTTACGATACATTTTAATGTACAGTATATAAGAGAATCCATATGATAAAACTAAAATAATCTTTAATGTTTTTATGTTCATAGTAATGGGATGACATTTAAAAAGAGACTTGTATTTATTATTATGATATCACACCCTTAAAATTTAAATTTGAGAATAACTTAATGCCTAAAACATCATCATACTAAGATATAAAAAACGTGGTGGTGAAGCACAACATGTCTACATGAATATAAAGCGGAGTGATAGAAAGAGAAAGTGAGGGAGGGGGAGAGCAGAATTAAATAAAGAAAGTGGTAAAGAGACAACATTCAGTGAATAGTACGAGACGAAAGAGGAAAAGAGTTAAAGACCAAAGCTGGACACGCGGTTACGGGAATAATACAACAACATCAATCAATCGTACCACAAATGTAAATGTAATTCCAAACAAGTCATAACTCAAAATTAAGACACAATTTTACAAACCTGCATATAGCACAAAGTAAATGAAATGTTAGGTTATGCTTTAAAAAAAAGGTGTATCATGTCAGTAAAACATGAACATAAACAAGACCCGGCCCTACTGCATATTACCTCGTATCTATTTTAAAAGTTCCATCATGAAAAGTTGACTAATTATGTATATATATATATACACAATACACGTAGTTATTTTTTTTATGCAGTCCACCTTTATTTAGTTCATTTTGTTGTCAATATGAAACCAATTTATTAATAACAATTTACTGCAATATGGATTTTTTTCATTCACAAGGTTACCATGACTAATGATTTTCCATACATTATTACAATCTTAAATGTAAGTAGTCCTCATTCCCAATATTACCAATACTAATATGGAAAACGTATTTTGTTCGCAATGAAGGTTTGTATTCCTTTCTTTCTTCAATATTATACATATGAATGAATGAAATTCGTTATTCCGAAGGTTCGTTATTCCGAAGGTTCGTTATTCCGAACACGCAAATTTCCTATACCCGAGTGTTCGTTAATCCGAAAATGAAATAGGGTTCGTTAATCCGAACATTTGTTGCATTATTCCGAAGGTTCGTTATTCCGAAGGTTCGTTATTCCGAAGGTTCGTTATTCCGAAGGTTCTTTATTCCGAAGGTTCGTTATTCCTAAAATGAAATCGGGTTCGTTATTCCAAAGGTTCGTTATTCCGAAGGTTCGTTATTCCGAAGGTTCGTTATTCCGAAGGTTCGCTATTCCTAAAATGAAATCGGGTTCGTTATTCCGAAGGTTCGTTATTCCGAAAATGAAATAGGGTTCGTTAATCCGAAAATGATATAGGGTGTGTGTGCGGGTGTGTGTGTTGTGTGTGTGTGTGTGTGTGTGTGTGTGTGTGTGTGTGTGTGTGTGTGTGTGTGTGTGTGTGTGTGTGTGTGTGTGTGTGTGTGTGTGTGTGTGTGTGCACTGGCGTAGTGGTGGGGGGGGGGGGGGGGGGTGTCATGGGCCCCCCTCCCAAATCAATTTAAATCATGGCTTTTATCTAATTTTATTGGAAAAGAGAGTACAAACTCATATTGCACCCTATGCAATATTTGGGACGTACGTGTCAAGCTCTACATTTTTCCAAATATATTTATAACTGACATATTATACAAAATGATTTTACATTAACATCTACATAATACAAATTAACTTTTACATTAATAAAGCATAAACATGCATGCATGAAGGAATCATGAACATTACAAAGGGAACAATCCCCCCCCCCCCCCCTTGGGCTGCCAAGTGAAAATGTGATGTGGAAAACATCACTTGCGGGGATTCAAAATAGCAACCCCCCCCCCCCCCCCCCCCCCTGCCCTTAGTTGCTATTTATGATGAAATACATACAATTCAGACAAATAAAATGTGATTTTGGACTGATATTAAGCAGCAAAATCTAACCGTATGACATAATTATAATTATATCAAATTGATTTTGGTTTTATTTCATGTTTTTTTTACATGAGAAAGATATAAATATATATATC
This sequence comes from Echinarachnius parma, assembly GCA_037951105.1. Lineage (NCBI taxonomy): Eukaryota > Metazoa > Echinodermata > Echinoidea > Clypeasteroida > Echinarachniidae > Echinarachnius > Echinarachnius parma. The sequence continues at coordinate 60,079 of JBAMJV010005886.1, forward strand.
TCATTCTTATTGCACTGTTTTACAAAGAAAAATAAAATACAATTTGACTAGAATTGTAAAGCCACTCTTTGCCCCCCTCCCCTTCTCCACCACCTCCCATGCAGCCACGGCAATTAGAGTAAGATTGATCCCCCTTCCCAAGTCCACACTGCTCAAAATCAAATCAACTCAATTCTTTTCTACGTCGTATTTATTTAATTTTCGGATTAACGAACCCTATTTAATTTTAGGACTAACGAACCACCGGAATAACGAACCCGATTTTATTTTCGGATCAACGAACCTTAGGAATAACGAACCTTCGGAATAACGAACCCGATTTTATTTTCGGATCAACGAACCTTCGGAATAACGAACCTTCGGAATAACGAACCTTCGGAATAACGAACCTTCGGAATAACGGAGTGTAACCGTAAAATTAAGGCAAACATGTACAACTAGTAAGGAACCACGACCTCAAAACGTGATCGACCCAATATGTACAAAAATAAATTGAACTTGTTTACATACATTATTGACATTCAAGATGGCAAATGTATAACAATGTATTAATACAAAATATATACCGTTCAGATTATATATATGTACAATATTTCATGCATATTTCATTTTTTGCGACGATATTCAATAACCTACTATTTCGTAAGATATAACTTACAAGCTTCATATTGTATTAGTGGCCAAGACTGATACAACATAAGTTTGTATACATTTCAAAATTTGTCACCAGCTTTATTCATACTATCAGCAGCATTTTGATTATTGCGATGTCAATGATATGTATAAACAAATGTCATGAAATAGTGATTTATTATGTACAATGTTTGTTGGTAAGGCCACATTATTGTAAAATAAAGTCAACAACAATCATACAATTTATCTTACTGAATAAGCAGCACAAACATTACAGAGTATGTACAATGTTTGTTTTGTCTAGCTACATTAATTTAAAACAACGTCAACAATAATCATACTATGCATGTTATTGAATAAGTAGAAAACGGAGAACGATACATGTCCCACACTAACAAATATAGTTGAATGGTAATACAACTAAATTAATCCATGTCATAGTTGCTGAATTATATTGAAAAGATTATAATAAACATGCATTCACTATTAAGATAAAGAGCAAACAATGTTTACACACACCTATAATAAGGATTATTTGCTATTACTATAAGAATATTTCAATAAAAAAGGATTTTCTTTCTAAATTCAATATATCCTATATAAAAAAAAGGCATACAGATACAACAGACTGTACGTCTTTTTCACACACAAATATATCACACGTACGTTAAATTACTGGATGGACAAATTCAAATGTTCTCGATGTTCAAAAATAGTCACGAGGAATACATTTGGCAAATTGAAATTCTATATAATTATAAACTGGTCATTTCAGAAGTGGTGTACCTCAGTAGAGTGTTACTATAAACATGCTAACGAGTCGGAACCCAGGCAAAATAAAAAGCCATAACAGAACCCTCTACCATGTGTAGCAATGCAGTTTCCAAGCTCCTTGTTAAAACGAGGTTCCAATTTATATTGAATCATATGACCGCAGTTTAGCAATTAGAAACTGTGTGAGTCAAACTGATATAATGAGCTAGAAAATATTGATCAATTATTTATAATATAATATGCACGAAATAAATATATAATGTGTTTCAGAGAATATAGAAGATCATCATTTTGTATTAGTAAACTATAGGGTTTGATACTTTCAATACAATTACTAAAAAAACAAAAATTCAAGGAATATTTATATAGTTTCTCAATAATTATTATGTTTACGAATATAGAATTTCCCTATATAACCATGATAACTTTATTCATATAACATAACACTTAAATAAATTGAACATTTAACAGTTATCTGTATATAAAATGTAAATTAAACTGAAACTTGAAAATATAAATCCTTGTAACTATCCCTTCATCCCCGTCTTTGGATGCTAAAGGGATATTTCCATATAATATTTACAACAATATCGATTATATCATAATAGGTTGTACACTGATTATTTCTTTTAGACAAAGTAATAGTTGAGTGATCATAATAGTTGTATTCTTAGTTGTGGGTTACCAAACAACTGAATTAGTTTGTGTGATTCCTGAGAAACCTGGTTCAATTCTGATGATTTTGGGGAAACTGTTTGATGTCCATATACATTGGATATTGGGTTGCAATTGTATGTCATACTACACAGTATGTGGACAAATTCACACCTAGAAAAACGAGCCATGAACATTTACTTAGAACTCAATGTAGTTAAATACTTCCAATAGAGTTTATTGAAATTTAAGAGGTTTAAACTTCATTTTAAATGTTTCCACATGAGGTTATTAAATTGTTATCTCGTATCTTTATATTATTAGCTCGTCCTACTTTACTTCATCACCGATCTCAAACATCCATTTATGTGCCACGTAAATGGCCAGACGAATTTATATTACTATTTTGATTATACAATTATATTTTGATACATGAATAAACTGTATATATATTTTTTTTATTGATTTTCCTACGATTGCGTCAACAAAGATGACTTACAATGTTCGGGACTATTGTGATTTTACATTCCAATCATTACTTTAAAATGATATTCTTTTCTATAAGAATACGTTCTGCATTGCAGTGTATTTGATAGTATATAAGAACAGTTATTTGTTAAAGGAATCGAAGTAGTCCTTGTTATCGAGGTGTTAGGACAGTGTTACAAGGGCATCATATTTTATCATATACGTTTCTTCCTATACATCAGTTAAACTATTTCAATGGCCTGCAGTGAGTGCATGGTTGGGAGCTAATTATATATATGTAAAAACATGAACAAAGTTAGGCAAATAATAGCAATCGTGGGCTGTACGGTCTCATCTGTGTGATGTTATGTAATCGGCAAACGCGGATAAATAACGTGAAGTAACACCTGCAAAACTATCTGACCCCCTGGACAATATCATTCAACCAGACCCGTACTGAGCGCATCTTGGCAGAATCAGTTGCAGCCTTCCTCAGAGAACTGTAGCGTGTGTCTATTAAAACCTGCACAACATTTTTGCTATAAACCCACTTTGGCACAAATCTCAATGTCGTACAGATCATTGTATATTTTCATGAATATTGGCCAATTTACCTCTCGAAAATACCCATGCTTATATAAAAAATTAGTGCGAGTTTATATACAACACAAGCGAATTCATTAAGAAGTTACACTTTCATGTAAGCTATTTTCTACATACCTCAATGTGCATAGGAGCCATGGGCTTTCTTTCCACGACCTCCATGCGATCCTAAATAATTCAAAACTTCACTATCAGAAGCCTTGTCCAAGGGGGTGTCTCCGTTATGAGCCTTGTTATTAACATTAGCTCCATTTTCTAGGAGGAACTTTACTATATCAAGATGACCTTTCTCACAGGCATAATGGAGAGGTGTCCATCCTTCGTTATTACCATGTGCTATATTAGCTCCCTTTGCTAACAGGAACTCTACTACCGTAAGTGCATTGTACCGAGCCGCCAGGTGTAATGGAGTGGCTCCTGTATTAGACCCCTTGTGGATATCAGTCCCATTATCAAGGAGGAACTTCACTATAGCACGATGACCATTCGCAGCTGCAACATGAAGAGGAGTCATACCATCCTTTTTTACTTGATCTACTTTGGCTCCTTTGCAGATCAGACACTTCACAATTTCAAGATAACCTTTCCAACAGGCATTATGCAGAGGTGTCCAGCCTTCGTTATTACTCTGTTCTATGTTAGATCCCTTTAGCGAAATAAGCTCTAATACCTTGAGCCCGTTTGTCTGAGCAGCGCAGTTTAAAGGAGTGAATCCCTTATGATTCGTCTTGTGTATACTAGCCCCATTACACAGGAGGAACTTTACTATATCAAGCTGCGAATTCGAAATGTTTAAAGTTGCAACATGAAGAGGAGTCGAACCATTCTTGTTCACTTGGTCTACTTTAGCTCCTTTAGAGATGAGACACTTCACAATTTCAAGATGACCTTTACTACAGGCACTATGCAGAGGTGTCCAGCCTTCGTTATTACTCTGTTCTGTGTTAGCTCCCTTTGATAACAGATGCTCTACTACAGGGAGTGCATTCTCCCTAGCCGCCCAGTGTAATGGAGTGTCTCCTGTATTAGTCCCCTTATGGATATCAGCCACGTTATCTAGGAGGAACTTTACTATATCAAGATGTTCTTTCGCAGCTGCAACATGAAGAAGAGTCGCACCATCCTTTTTCACTTGATCTACTTTAGCTCCATTAGAGATGAGGCACTTTACAATGTCAAGATGACCTTTCCAACAGGCATCATGCAGAGGTGTCCAGCCATCGTTATCACCCTGTTCTATGTTGGCTCCCTTTGCTAACAAAAACTGCACTACCTCAAGCGCATTGCCCAGAGCCGCCCATGTTAATGGGGTGTCCCCTGTATTAGTCCCCTTGTGGATATCAGCCACGTTATCTAGGAGGAACTTTACTATATCAAGATGTCCATTCCAAGCTGCAACATGAAGAGGAGTCGCACCATCCTTTTTTACTTGATCTACTTTGGCTCCTTTAGAGATGAGACACTTCACAATGTCAAGATGACCTTTCCAACAGGCATCATGCAGAGGTGTCCAGCCATCGTTATCACTCTGTTCTATGTCAGCTCCCATTGCTAACAAAAGCCGTACTACCTCGAGTGCATTGTTTTGAGCAGCACATTTTAATGTTGTGGCCCCTGTATTATCCTTCTTGTGGAGACCAGCCCTATTATCTAGTAGGAACTTTACTATATCAAGATGTCCCTCTTGAGCTGCATAATGAAGAGGAGTCCAACCACCCATATCTACTTGTTCTACTTTTGCTCCATTTGTTACAAGACATTTAACAGCGTCAAGATTACCTTCCAAACTAGCATTATGGAGAGGTGCCCTGCCTTCGTTATCACCCTGGTCTATGTTTGCTCCTTTTGCTATCAAGAACTGTATTACGTCGAGTGCATTGTTTTGAGAAGCCTTTTGTAAAGGAGTGTTTCCGCTGTTGTTCGTCTTGTGGATATCAGCCCCATTATCTAGTAGGAACTTTACTATATCAAGATGTCCCTCTTGAGCTGCATAATGAAGAGGAGTCCAACCACCCATATTTAATTGTTCTACTTTTGCTCCATTTGTCACAAGACATTTAACAATGTCAAGATGACCATTCCCACAGGCATCATGTAAAGGTGTCAATCCTTCGTTATTACCCTGTTCTATGTCGACTCCCTTTGCTAACAAAAGCCGTACTACCTCGAGTGCATTGTTTTGTGCAGCGCTGTGTAAAGGGGTGTCCCCTGTATTATCCTTCTTGTGGATATCAGCCCCATTAACTGTGAGGAACTTTACTACATCAAGATGTCCCTCTTGAGCTGCAAAATGAAGAGGAGTCCAACCAGCCATATCTACTTGTTCTACTTTTGCTCCATTTGTTACAAGACATTTAACAATGGCAAGATGACCATTCACACAGGCATCATGTAAAGGTGTCAAGCCGTCGTTATCAACCTGTTCTATGTTTGCTCCCTTTGCTAACAAAAACCGCACTACCTCGAGTGCATTGTTCTGAGCCGCACAATTTAATGTGGTGGCCCCTCTAATAGTCATATTGTGGATATTAGCCCCATTATCTAGAAGGAACTTTACTATATCAAGATGTCCTTTCCCAGCTGCAACATGAAGAGGAGTCGCACCATCCCTTTTCACTTGATCTACTTTGGCTCCTTTATAGATGAGACACTTAACAATCTCAAGATTACCTTTCCAACATGCTTCATGTAAAGGTGTCAAGCCTTCGTTATCACTCTGTTCTATGTTTGCTCCCTTTGCTAACAAAATCCGTACTACCTCGAGTGCATTTGTTTGAGCAGCCTTGTGTAAAGTCTTGTGGATATCAGCCCCATTATCTAGGAGGAACTGTACTATATCAAGCTGCCCATTCGAACTGTTCGAAGCTGCAACATGAAGAGGAGTCGCACCATTCTTGTTCATGTTATCTACTTTGGCTCCTTTGGAGACAAGGCATTTAACAATGTCAAGATGACCTTTCGAACAGGCATGATGGAGGGGTGTCCAACCTTCTGTATTACCTTGTTCTATGCGAGCCCCTTTCGATATCAATAAATCAACTACCTCGTGTTCATTGTTTTGAGAAGCCTTGTGTAAGGGGGTGTCTCCATTATTGCATTTCTTGTTGATATCAGCCATATTATCGAGGAGAAACTTTACCACGTCAAGATGTCCATTCCAAGCTGCAACATGAAGAGGAGGCATACTATCATTTTTCACTCGATCTATTTCTGCTCCTTTAGAGATGAGACACTTAACAATATCAAGGTGACCTTTCTCGCAGGCAAAATGGAGCGGCGTCAAACCTTTGTCATCACCCTGTTCTATGTTATCTACCTTAGATAGTAAATACTTAACAACATCGAGTGCATTACATTCAGCAGCACAGTGTAATGGAGTGTATCCAGTATTTGACCCCTTGTGTATATTAGCCCCATTATCTATGAGGATTTTAACTATATCAATACGTCCATTTCCAGCAGCAACATGAAGAGGGGTTATGCCATCAATTTTCAATGTATATACTTTAGCTCCATTAGAGATTAGACACTTCACAATATCAAGATGACCTTTCCAGCAGGCATTAAAAAGTGGTGTCCATCCTTTGTCATTACTCTCTTCTATGTTAGCCCTGTTTAGTAGCAAAATATCTACTACCCCCAATACATTTTTCCTAGCAGCACAGTGTAATGGAGTGTCTCCAGTAATATATCGCTTGTGGATATTAGCCCCATTATCAAGGAGTGCTTTGACTACGTCAAGATGTCCATTGGAAGCGGCAACATGAAGTGGAGTTTCACCATCATCTTTATCTTGATCTACGTTAGCTCCTTTAGAGATGAGATACTTTAAAACGTCAAGATGGCATTGTCTACAGGCATAATGGAGAGGTGTCCAGCCACCGTTGTTTGTCATATATATGTTAGCTTTATTTGAAAGCAACAACTCCACAATCTCGAGGGAATTTGTTCTAGCAGCAGAGTGTAATGGAGTGTTCCCATCACTAGAAGGTATATGGATATTAGCCCGCTTATCTAGAAGGAATTTTACTATGTTCAAACGGCCATGACAAGTTGCAACATGAAGTGGAGTCATACCACCCTTCTTCAAAGTATCTACTTTCGCTCCTTTAGAGATAAGATACTGTACTATGTCAAGGTGACCTTTCTTACAGGCTTCATGGAGAGGTGTACAGCCATTGTTATCACTTTCGTCTATGTTAGCTCCCTTTGATAATAACAACTGTACAACCTGGATAGCATTTACCCGAGTAGCCATTAGTAAGGGAGTGACTCCGTCGTTACCCCTCTTGTTGACATTAGCCCCGTTATCTACGAGATACTGCACTGTACGAAGATGATTATTACAAGAAGCCAAATGAAGTGGCGTTAAGCCACCTTTTTTCACTTGATCTAGTTTAGCTCGATTATAAATGAGACACTTTACGATATCCAGATTACCATTTTGCGAGGCATAATGAAGTGGCGTCCACCCGATAGCATTGTCCTTGTTTACATCAGCTCCTGATGACAGCAATTGTTTGGCGACATCAAGTTTATTATGTCTAGCTGCAAGATGTAAAGGTGTGTCTCCATCGTTGTCTCCTTGGTTGTTATGTCCTTGCCTTAAGGAAGAACAAAATATGTTATAACAGTATGAATAAGCAAACTACCATTGCGTGTTTGTTCTATGTTTTACACCACCTACTAAATAAATGAACAATACAAAACTATGACATGGTGCCTTGATATAGTCATGAATCTCTGTGCAAAATTAAATTCTGATTGTGTTGATAGGGGGGCCTTCCGATTATCAAATATGGATGGAAAACGGTGGACAAATTATTTAAATGTGTCAAATGCTAGTAGCAAATGTGTGTTTTTTAATTTCTTCCAAAATACAAACAGAAACATAGGCATGCGCGTCAACATTTTTGTTTGATTTAGTTCTTTAATTGGAGGAAATATCAGACAGCAGCATCCATTATACCATGTTATCAGAAATCCCTAAACAGGCAACAAACATGTCAAGTTACAGGTAACGGTAACAGCAATTGTCCCATAAAAACGGAATGAATAATAGTAATGAAGGTAAAATACAGTACCCTCTTTTGCTGAAATTCTTGGAACCCCCATCACGGAAACACAATGCAGTTTCTGATTCCTAATTAAGATATAACATTAAACGATATACAGAGTCTATAAAAAAAAAAGGTAGCTTTAATTTGATACCTTTTCTGAATCAACAATGTCACGCATCGCTGGGTTCTTTGCTGTTGAATATGACAGGTGCAAAACCCACTTTTTGCCAGTTTTGGCTTATGAATGGATTCTTGAAATGAGTGGTGTCACATAAATGTTAGGGATTAGTTTTCATTTTGGTGCTAAAACATCCACTTCGTGTCGATTGCGGCCCTGCAAATCATCCAGATCACGGGGAGATATAAACACCTTGTTCTTCAAATGTCCAAACATGAAGAAGTCAACAAACAATTAATCAGATGACCTTGGTTGCCATTCCATCTCATATGTTTTCATTAAAGTGTGGCACCATTATTGTACTTTCAAGCTTTCATTCATTAGCCCAAACTTGCAGAAATTGGGTTTTGGACTTGTCACCTTCAACAACAGAGAACATTACTGATTCAGGAAAGGTGTCAGATTAACACTTAATAACTACTCTTTACATCTATGTCTAGTTGAAATTCTGAAAATGTATCATTTTGAAATTATTAACCTTTGAACTTCGATTACCTCTTTTTTTATAATGCATAATTTTAACAGTTTAAAAAAATACACCGCTTAATTATTAATGAAAACGAACACGTCTTTGTTAAAATGTATCTGCATAGTGTGAACAATATTGTGCATACAAATATAGTCACATTCGAAAATCTCATGTTGGATGATAAAAGCAATATTCAAATCTAAGAAAATGATGCACTGTGTATAACAATGATTAAATTACGTACCTGTAACCTCAGAGAAGTGTTGCTAAACAATCTGTTCAAGATGGTGCGTTGAATATCGGTGCGTTGTGTCACGACTCTACGAATTCCTGATCTGAAACGTTTTCCCTGAAGCTATGCCCGGTAATTCGTTTCTAGCAAAAATTGATTTTAACAAATAATTAAAGGGGTAGTTCAGTTTTGTAAGGCTGAGCTTTAGTAACCAAAGCCTGCATAATAACACTACAAACTAATAGTTATAACTATAGAAAACTATAGAAAATTACAAACGACTATTAAATACAAAGCCTGTTTTCATTCAAAAAGATCTATTGATAATAAAGATAATGATTAAATAGAGAGATCATCAACAACTATTTTTAAACCATTTTTGAAAAAGTGTAAGCATTTTTGTAATTAAAACAAAATAATCATCGAATTTATCTGGGCCCCAGATTTATTATGATCGGATATATTTAATAATATTTCAGTCGTGTCTGAACCGATTTTGATCAAATAAAGTTTAATCTGCCTTTACAATTGTATGCTCTTTCGAATTTTACACTCCGTTTTTCAATATCTCACAACAAATTATTCGTGCAGCGCCCTCTATACCAAACTGAACTACCCCTTTAAACATATGTAACAATAGTTTGGGCATTTGTTTTTTAATTATCAATATTCATTTCAATTATTGCAAAGCCAATAGTAAGTACCTCTGTGTTGGATGGTGCATGGAGGTCCTGCTCTTCTATGTAACATTTTAGCTTCCGTATATAGCCGATGATTTCCTGAACTTCTCCAGGGTCCATCTCCCTCAATTCAATCGACATGAGCTCATTATATCGATGGGTTGAAGCAAGGAATATGTGTAGGCCGCTAAAGCTTCCGTTGATCTTAGCTAAAACGATTAATGCAAATGAAAAGCGTATGATATCTGTTAGAAATGCATTACATTAGAAAAGATAAGTATCAAATTCAAACGAAGAAAAAAATCCCATTCTCTATTCCATAGTAAACCCATGTGGTTAACCCCCCAAAAACACATACTTGCACAGTTATATCCTAATACTTGTTGATAAAACACAAGTTAAGTTCCTTCGGAAATTAAATTATTTTTAAAAGCATCATTCATTTAGATTGTATACACGCATACCTTTGTCCAATTTGTATCGGTCTCAGCAATCTAAACCAGTGGGCTCGGACAATGATCTGTCTTGTTTGCCACCCCCCCCCCCCCCTGCGCTAAACTAGTGGTCTAGTTATCGCCTCGATACATTTTGACGACAGACACCCACCCACCATCCACCCCCCCCCCCCCCCCTCCCCTTTAGCCAATATCGGTCACCCCTTAAGAATGTTAAGTATCTTAAATTTTAGCATTTTTGCGGATTACCGCGCCACGAGAAAGTAAGAGAATTCGACTGATAACACAGTCTCTTTGGTATTTGGTTATATAATACCATTGTCATAATATTTCGGCGATTAACGTGATTCAAGAGGTTTTCAAAGACAACCATTATATGGATTGACAATCCTTCAATACCTGTTCTTTCTTCAAGTATATAATTGGAAGTGCGAGGGTGTGACCTTCTCTGCCGCAGGTTCTTCGTTCTCTTC